>PVJA010022139.1:0-34659 GCA_004027025.1 Myocastor coypus
TGTGTGGGCATGACCCACCTCCCTATTGATGTTGCTAAGAAGAAAAAAAAAAAAGAAAAGAAAAGAATATTCTTGTCTTTGGACTAAGAGGAAGCAGATGCATACACAGTCAAATGTTCTGCAATTGCAGTGGGCCACCAGTGAAGCTTGTAATGTTGGAGGCTATTGAATCTAATCCTCCTAAAGCTCATCTCACTAATCTAGCTCTGCGTTTCATGCATTGTAATTAAGCAATTTTTTTTCTTGCTGGGTGGTCAAGGGCAAGTCAAAGCAAGACGTGTATAACAAAACATTCATTTTTTTTTGTATCTTCCAAGGTCAAATCCCCTCAGGATTAAGTTTGGGACCATATACAGCACTTTGTAGAACTGTTGTTAGTGTCAGCCTTCAGGATGAGTCATGGCCATTGCTTGGCCAGTTTGCTTTCTGTGAAAGCCTGAGAGAATGTTTTTCTCTGGGTGACTCTTCTTAGACACACTATAGTTTATTTATCCCTTTCCTCTGAGGTTCCATAATCTCCTTGACCAGAAAATTTGAGACACCTCTGAGTTACAGGATATTACAGCACAGGTTCTCTTGTATCCTGAGTCCTTACTGACCTTGAAGGGCTAGGGCCAAAATATTGGCTATCCTCATAGCCCTTCTTTTTCTCCAATTTTTGGCCTGTTAACTTACATTCTTAACCCTCCAGCAGAAAATCTTGGTGATACTATTACTCTATAACATAGGTAATTCAGCTTATCATCACTGGCTTTCTGAGTATCAAATATCTTTGAGTTAGCTTGGAATTGATATTTTCTGACCATCATTGATATTCTAATAAAGTTCCATGCAATGTGATATAAGCAGTTACACAATTTTTACACAGATTTTGGAAATTCAAGGAGATACAAACTTGTAGCCTGTCAAGTCTATATTTGGCCCAGTCTCTTACTTTCAACTAATACTCTTGACAGACTGTCCTTTTGTATTGTTCTGCTTTTGTACTTATAGGGATTGAACCCAGGGACACTATCATTAAGCTGCAACCCTAGCCCTATTTTATTTTTAATTTTGAGGCCGGATCTTGAACTTGTGATCTCTCTGCCTAAGATTCCAGAGTGGTTAGGAGTACAGATGTGCCCCACCGTGCTCTGCTTGGCTCTCATTTCATTCTGTCATGCACTCTAGTTAGGGAGTCCAGACCTCCCCGCTCAGCCGTCCAGGCTTCCTAAGAATCTCCTGTTGTGGATGGAGCTGTCTCCGTGCCCTTGCTGCGTGCTCAGCCCACCCAGCCTATGCTTTGCCTTCCATTGCCCCTGACAATGCTGTCTTCCTTCCCGTGTCACTTGCCGCTCCCAGTGACCACCAGCTCCCAGGAGCACAGCTTGCATTCCAACTGGATCCTGCGGGCTCCACGCCGACACTCTGAGGATGTTGTTCTGCATGCCACACACCCCCCAGACAGCCAGTTTCGGAGGGGCACGGAGAGCAGGACCATTGGCACTCAGAGGAGGCTGGAGAGACACCCCATTTACTTGCCCAAGGCTGTGGAAGGGGCGTTCAACACTCTGAAGTTTAAGCCCAAAGCCCGCCAGAAAGAGTAAGTGCTGGGGTTCAGCGCATAACCAAGATGTTCTCACAGCCTCAGGCTGCTGGGGTCCCTAAGGTGCCCGGAGTCGCTGGCCTATGTGCCAAGATTATTCTATGTACTTCAGGGCAGTGGGGAGGACAGAGTTCAGACTTTCTTTGATAGTCTGCACCTAACCTGCCTCACCACTGCTGCAGCTTCAGTCTCGCTTCAGCCCTTTAGCTGTCTCCCTTCCTCCTGGACCCACTTAGCCCTCGTGCTTTCAAACGTCTGCTGTCATCAAGTGACACTGGCACACTGTGTGTCACCAATTTTTAATGAGAATTTGAGGTTGGAGAACTCAAGAAAGAAGCAACATCACACTAATGAGATGCTTCTGTGGGGCTACCTCGCCATCAACCGGGGTGGCTTACCCTTGCTAATTGTCCTCTCCCAGGACTAGGTATGGTCACTAAGTCCTACACTCCTGTGCGTTACATGCACAGGACAGGAAGTTGGCCTGTCCTGTCCAATAGAAGGGCCTTTGGAGACTGCTTCAGGCTTTTTATTTGATTCTATGAGGGCCACTCAGCTCTGATGGAGTCAGGGATTCTTAGTGTTTTCCTCTTATAACAAAGCAAGCCCCAGACATGGTAAGATGATGACCCAGTTCTTATCACCCGCCCTTCCCCTCCAAGCCAGGCTAAAGCTCACTTGAGGTCCATGTGCAGCCACCATGATGGCGTGGCTTGGTCTCCCCAAGTCCCAGGCTGGGCTGCATAGGCAGGCTAGAGAACTGCTGGCCAACCTAAACTTACATCTCTGCTTCACCCCTTCCTTCCAGGCTGGGAAGTTCCAGACAGATCCTCTTCAACTTCTCAGGAGAAGACATGGAGTGGGATGTAGAACTCTTTGCATTGGAGCCCCTGGAAACTCCTGAAGAGGACTTCTGTGAGACAGAGAACCCCAAAGGGCAGTGGCTGCTCCGAGAGAGACTCTGGGAGCGGACAGTGCCCTGACTGTGTTCCTTGGCCAGTCTCAGGCTGCTGCCTGAGGACGAATCTTCTGTCAGTGTAGCAGCAGGCCTTTGGGAGAGCTAAGCCACTGCCTGCTGGTGCCCAGCTAGTGCCAAACAGCCCTGTGGCTTCTCAGAAGACTTGTCTTGGAAGACCTGGCACTGGGTTTCCCTGCATAGTGGGTGGGTGAGCAGAGAGCCATGGCCCCTGTGAGTGCCAGTGTTAGGCTTAGAACAAGGAAGGAATCTAGCCATGGAGCTGTGGGCCAAAGTTTTCAAGGAGATAGCTCTTGTTTATATGGGACTGAGAGGTCCTGTGGTGGCTTCATTTTATGCAGAATGCTCACGTTTTGTTCTAGATATCCTCAAAGCTTTCCAGAAACTTCTGCGGGATTAGGTTGAAGATTAAGTCAAAGCCCTAGAAGTTAGGCAAGGGAATGTTGGGGCTTGGGCTCCAAACCACACTGTCTCCCCCATCCCCAAGCTCCTCCCCACTTCCCCAAGGCAATTTTCTAGAGGAAGAGATGGACTGTTTTTCTCCTGTCTTTTTTTTTTTTTTAACTCTCATCTGTCAAATCTTGGTATCTATGCAGCCAGTTTGTGGCAGGCTTTGTATAGCTTCCTTGTCCCTGGTGAGGAGGAGGATCAGGACCATCACAATTTCAGGGTCCAGAAAGGATTTCTGAATTTGAGAAATTGTCTGAATCAGAAATTTATTTTAAATATATTCTTAGAATTTTCTAGTACGCTTTCTGAATACTTGCATTACGTTTTACCTACTTAGGATTGAGAACCACCGGTTTACAGAATGCAATTCTTTGTTTTTTTTTTTTTTTTTTTTTTTTCCCTTTTTTTTTTTTTTTTGGCAGGTTTTCATTATGTGGCCCACACTGGTCTTGAACAAACAGCATCCTCCTACCTCAGCCTCCCGAGTGTGGGAGCTACAGACACGCACCACCACGCCTGCCTTCCACTCCACCCACCCCCTCCTGTGGTAGATTCTTGTATAGCAGTCACCGGAGGGGCATGTGTGGTGGTGAGTGAGGCTGACAAAGGGGATCCATAAGGAGAAGTCAATCATTCAGACTAGCCAAGGACCGAGATCTCTGTGAGAACTGAATAAAGCTTTTCTTCAGCCAGGCCTGTGTGAGGATATTCTTATTGTTCAGTTTTCAGTGTTTTTTGTTTTGTTTTTAGAAAAAAATACTTTTATTTATGGGAGCCTGATTTTTTTTTTTTTTTTTTGACTCTTAAGTGTTTTTAACTCCTAAGGGAGAAAAAGCCACACCAGAACAGAACTAGTATTTCTGTACCATTCTTAGAAATTTATATCAACGTATTTTGGAATGAAGAAGCAGTGAAAATGTTTTGATTCTTCTCTTTGTTGTGGAGTGCCAATGCCAGTGACTGAGAGTTCATTCATTTTATTGCTTGTACTTACCCCGTATAGTCAGAAGCTTGACCAAAAAATAAATGTTCAGGAAATTTGTTGTATAAATTGCATTAAAGCACTGCAGTTAGACCCAAGGACCCCCACCTCCCAACGAATATATCCATTTAAAAGTTCCCTGCTGGGAATGAGTTTGTCTCTTATCGAAATAGTTTATCACAGAAGCACCTTGACAGTACAGGATGAAGGCACTGTGTACATTTTACTTTTACAGATAAAGAAAGAATGATCAGGACAGACAAGATATTTGGAGTCATTTTACATTTTTTTTAAAGCATTTCCTGCTTATGGGATATGAAACAGCTTTTCTGTTTAGCTTCATGTTTTGTATGCTGTTGTCTTTGATAAGACTGAGCACAGCCAGCCTAAACAATTCTACAGTTTGGAAACAAGGCTGGTGTGTCTTTGGGGATGACTTTTGTGTCTTTGAAACTGGTGATACCCTCTGGGATCTGGATTTTGCCTGAGGAATCTCAACTAGGATCTTGTGGGTTTGAGATAAATCCAGTCAGACACAATAAAAGTCAATTTGGAAAAGCAAGCTGACTTGACTGGTTCTTGTTCTCCTTGAGCTGACTTGTTATTCAATGGAATCCTCTGGCAGTTACGGAGCTGCCCCAGCAGGTCTCACTTTTGTGAGCTTACCTCAGTGTGGATACATGAGAATTGACCTGGCGTTAGGCAGAAGGTCAGTGGAAGAGGATGGCACCCTCTGGAACTGGCTTGTTCTTTAGCCGCTGGTGTCTTGTTCCCACCACAAGATGTCTACTTTTTCATACAGGAAGGTGCACGAGGGCCTTTACAGTGCATTCGTCCTTGTGCTCGGTTGTCTCGCAGCTGGGATGTGTCTTCCAGGAGATGACAGCCTTCTGGTGTCCGCTCAGGGGGAGAGACCAGGGTGATTCTAGCAAGAGGCCGCATCTCCGTCTTGCCTGGCTGCCTTTGCATAGTGGGCTAGTTTCCTATTATTACTATTATAAATTGCCACCAAATCAGAACTTAAAAATCCCACAACTTTATTGTCTTATAGTGTGGAAGTCAGAAATACCAAAATTAATCATACTGGTGTTATATAGAGCTAAATTAGACAGAAATTAATATACAGTCAAAAAGGTCAGAAAGAAATTGGGCTTTCAAGGAAGTCATAAAAATACAAATATTATAATCATTTCTATCTAAGGGGCCTAATGCTTGTTGCATTCAATAAACTCCATGTATTATTACATGTCTGGCACCAAGTTTCTTGCTGGTAAACAGGAACAAGGAAATCACCGCTAACTTTTAAAGAGTATAGTATATGCCCTAATGGGTAAATCAGTGCCCCTTAGTTACTTTCTCTCTCTTAGCACACAATCAGAGTGTTGAATTATTCCAGTAGTAGATCTTAGGCCAAAAATGACAAGTAATTGATTAAGAAGTGATTTCAATGAAATTTGTAGAATAGATAAAGTAAGATAAGGGAAGAATTCAAACATAAATGTGATTGAAGACTTAGCTTCTTAGACTTAGCTTGCAGGGTGGCCTGGAATTTAAAAGTCTAAGTACTTTCCTTGTCTTGAAAAAAAAAATGGCTACTTTTTCTTAGTTGTAGTCCAGCTCTGATTCTGTTTCATGTTTATTTTTTGTTTATTTATTTATTTTGGTTGTAGTGCTGGGGACTGAACCCAGAGCCTGGCAATGTAACATAAGAATCTATCACTGAGCCACATTCTCAGCCAAAATGTAATTTATGTTACAATGTGGTGTTTTGGTATATTGTGGAATGCTCAAATCTGACTGAATGCATCTATCATCTCAAATATGTTTCATTTATTAGAATATTATTTCAAAATTTTATCTTTTAGCTGTTTTGAAATATATAATATATAACTATTAAACCATTTTGTAAGCATTTCAACTTCCAGTCATTATTAGCATCCTTGGGCAGAGGCATCAATTCCCTGGTATTTTTGCTCTGAAATGTTTAGCACAATCTAGAACCCAAGGAAAATCTGAAATTCTCAAATAGAAGGTAAAGACCAAACATATAGAAATTGGGGAATGTTGGGAATTGTCTGGTTTAAAAAATAGTTACAAAATTAATATATCACAATTTTAAACATGTTTTCTTACTGTAAAATGTTAAAATCATACACAAAGCTATTAATACATATGACTTTTATGTGGAAAAAAAAAATACAAATATCAGAGTTGTACCAGGAGGCTCATGTGAAGGAGGCCAGGCCCCAAGAGGAAGTCACAGTGACCCAACTCACATGCTTCTCTCGGGGATAAGCAGACTTAAGATCACAGTACGCTCTAACTTGTACTACCCAGGCATTAAGTTCAGAAGTGCATGAGACACCAAGTGGGGGAGCAGAACACCAGGATCAAGCCCTTTGCCCAGTTTTAGAAGTCACTTATAGGCCAAGCTTAATGATACGCGTATATATCCTTGCTACATGGCCACTTCCCTATTGGGTCAGTATTAGTTAGGTGCTACACTTGTAGTATTTTTGGTGCATTATAGTTTAACCCACATGTGGCTGCATTTGTGACTTTGTTGCATAAACTACCTCTGACAAAAGGCCTGGGTGGCACCCCACTTCCTGGATCCTTCCTGCCTCCCAGGAGCTATCTCTCACTAAAAACTTTCCTACTCTTTTAACTTCGTTTGGAATTCACTCTTCAATGTCAGGGATGTTCACTTGGCAATCTACATCTAGCAGGTTGGGAGCGGCATCTGCTGGAATAAATTAAGGTGTTAGTGTATCTTTGCTGGAGGCTGAAGGGACGGCACGTCGTTCTCCCTGCCTTTGCCAGCTTTGGACAGCTGCCTATGTTCCTTGGCTGGTGGCCTTTCCTTCCATCACTCTGATCTCTACATCTATATTCATGTCTTCAACTGTGCACTCGAATCTTCCTCTCTCGTAAGGACCTTTGATGACGTCAGTTCCACTTGGTAATCCAGGACAACCTTCCCATATCAAAAGCCATACTAAAATCTGAAAAATTCCTTTTACCATGTAAAGGGACATACATAGATAGTGGAAATTATGATGCAAACATCTCGGGAGGCTGCTATTTAGCCAACTGTACACTGCATCACGACATGTTCTGGTCAGCATTAGGAAACTTGCCCGATTCCCATCAAGCTTGGTGAGAGTATCTCAGTTTGTGTGCTTAACTCAGGCCCAGCTGTCATTTCAGATCCCATTGGTTCTAGCTTCTGGTCTAATTTTGTTAAAGTGAAATTCTGTCCTGTGTGACACGTTCCAATTTCAGAAAGACTGTTCAATTACACAAAATTCCCAAGTGGGAGAACATGACACCTCCTTTCTGTCAGGATGGGGAGTGGGAAACAGTTCTGAATAAAGACTGCCACTGGCCAAGAGTCCTGCTTGCCTTTCACTAATCCGTCAATTCTCTATGAAACAACTGGTATGCCCAGCACATGCTGCATTAGAGATGCTTTGTGCCCTGCAGCAGCTGTCGATCCAAAGAGGGAAAACAGGGTGAGGCCTGATCCTACGGTGCTGAGCACCTGGGATTTCCTTCAACATCTTTGTGTACCTGCAAGAGGAAGGCAGGAAGCCATGGAGCTTGAGGGTTAGGAAAGAATTTCATGGCTGCAGGGGACCCTTGAAAGGTGGACTTAGACTTCAGAAGGTGAGTGGAGGCTCAAATTCCACAAGAGGAGTGACATGCATAAGGACAGTGGCCAGAACGATCCCAGGGTGCTAAGAGATAGCTCAGCAGCATGAGGCCTGGCAAGTGCAAGGTCCTGAGTTCAATCCCAGTACCCCCTCCCACCATAAGAAAAAGAACAGTCCCAGGAAGGTCAGCATAGGAAGGTGATGCCCTTGACTGAAGGTAAGGCTTCCATTGAGCACCGTGGAAGATCTGACCAGCTGGTGGGGGAAGGTGAAAGAGGAGTGTTGAGTGAATTGGTAAAGGCTGATATCTGTTTCTGAAGTGGAGAGTGCAAAGGTGAAGCAGAGAGCTTGCAGGATGCAATAGAGTTGGGAGTAGAGGGGGTACCTATGAGGGGGTCCCCAACACACCAAGGTGCCCACATCCTAAGGAAGGGGACTCTCATGCCCTGGACCTGCTCCTGCTGCTTCCTTGCCTGCTTCAGTTTCTCCTCAGGGGACCATGTCACTCTTAGATCTTACCTTATTTGGCCAGATCTGACTCCTATGGTGAGTTTTTCCATGGCCCCTGTGTGGTCCTGCACCTCAGGGGCTCCCTGATCTTAGGCAAAAGCTGCTGGACATCTTAGTAGACTTCCAGCTTCACACAAGGTGCCAGAATCTTCTGGACGTTCTTTCAGGGAAACACCCGTATGTGTTCCATTTATTTGTCATCTGACGAAGAATTCTGGGCATGTGCTCTATCTCAATCTTGTGTCTGAGTTTGTAATAGAGACAGAGTTCCCACAGAGCTTCTAGTCTACTGGGGGAGACAGAGTCAAAGGAAGTGCTAATACATGCAAATTGGACTTGTAGTCCATTTCCAATTTGTGCTACAATTTGCAAGGCCCCTGATGGCACTGGAACTTGTCACCTGGGATTCTGAGGTGCCCACGACAGGGCAGCTTAGGGAGTACTTTCTTGATCTCTCATGGCTTTGCCTGCTGCAATGCTTCCTGTTACCACTCAGGGGGCCTTTTCTGGCCACTGCACCTCACCCTCTCCATGCTGGAGTCCTTGTCGTGGCCCACTGCCCTACATAGGTGTGCACATGTGTGCGTGCACATGTGTGTGTGTGCACACAGTTCTCACCAGACTGTGAGTTTCATGAAGACAGAAGTTCAGCTAATTTGTTTCAGCTTTGTTCCCAGCTCCCAGAACCGCACCAAGGACTTCCTGATGGCTTGATGGGCAGGCTGAGTGAGGGAAGGCCTGGCGAGCCGAGAGCTCTAGGACAGCACAGGGCATTCAGCTGCAAAGCGCCCAGGGCTTCGGCGAGGGGCTGAGGATGAGGGCACCTTAGGGAAAGAGAGCTGTGCTAGAGGCCAGGGGAGCATGTGGTAGAGTCCAAAGCCAGCATTCATCCATTCCTAAAATACTGTTTACTTACTATCACCCCTATGAGCCCAGCACTGTGCCAGGCCCCAAAGGCATGGCAAGGAGCTGCAGTTAGAGCTCTTAAGTGCAGGCAGAGGAACATAGACAGCAAGCAGTCAGCATCTGGGCACCATGACAGTGTAGGCAGGAATGTTTGAGCAACAAAATCATCTGATCTGATTTTGCTTTTAACAGGTGATGCTGGACACCAGGCGGGGGGTGCCTGGGAGGCCACGGGTGGGAACGTGGTGCACGGTTTTGCACTGCTTTGAATAAGAGACAATGGTGGCCAAATGGATGGGATGAAGGACAATTGGGTGTAGGGTCAGCTCTCAAGTAGAACTTTGGGTTAGCTGTGAATTTGTGACAGATACGGGGGTTTGCTTCAGGAATAAGTGGTGGGGATTCCACTCATGAAGCTGCTAAGGAGAAGCTAATCAGCAGGAATTTTAGCCCGGGCAAGTAGAAGTCATAGGTTCTGGTTTGGATATATTAGTGCAAAGCCTTCTCAAGTAGAGAAATCCAGTGGGAAGAGAGAGCTCAGGGGAGTAGCTGTGTCTGCAGGTGGAGTGCCAGTGACCCAGAGTGGTGGAGGAAACCGAAGCCCTGGGGAGGTGAGAGCAGGCAGGCACTGAGACCTATGGGAGACAGGGTGGGGGACTGCAGCCTGGAGCCGCCAAGCTTCAGAGGCGAAGGAGCGCTCAGTGAAGTGTGAGGAGGGAGGCTAAAGCGCTAAAGGAAGCATGTCCACACTGGGCAGGTCGAGCCCAGAAAGGAGGAAGGAGAGGGCTCAGGAATCCCAGTGCTGTGGGCATGCGCCCCTGCTAGTGAGGAAGCAGGCTGGATTTTGTTTCAAAAAGTGACTGAACACAATCTGGAGACCTCAGTGACTGTACTCGGGGGACCTAGCTCCAGATAGCTGAGCTATTTCTAAAACGCACCCACCTGAGGGGGAATCCTGTGCAGCCAGGAGCCACAGGCAGCTGGAGCTTCACCTAGCCTTGATGGCCCTTACCTGGGTGGTCTCTGGGCTGCGTGCAGCTGAGCTGAGGGTGGGCTTCCTGTGTCTTCTCTAAGCCATGGAGCCTGCAGCTGTCTAGACCTTATTTTCCTCAAATGTGTGAATCAGGCATTACCTTAATTTACTGTATCATCCTAAGGAGTCAATGAATTTATACCTGGTCGACACTAGTTGTTAATTATGGCTGTAATGACATAATGTTGGTTTGCTATCACTTAAGATATTTAAACCTTTTCCCCACATACTCCCAGAAGACAGCATTTCCCAGGCCCACTGGCCAGATGGCCACCAATCTGCTGCTCAAGTGTACAGCCCTAACCCTTATTTGAAACATGGTCACATAAGACCATGTGTGTCTTCATGGCCACATGGGCCTGGTGCCACATAAGATCATGCCAGAAAAGCTCTCGGTTCTTCAGCGGGTGCCCAGTGGCCACAGTCTGTCCCGCAGCTACGATTATCATCAGGGTTCTCAAACACACCCAGAAGTACCTTACGGTCTCTTCATGACCATCCTGCATACAGGACCTCTTTGCCTATGGTGTCCACACCATCTGATTTATTTTTGGCTTCACCTTTGTTGAATGGAAGCATAAACTGGGTTAGATGTGAAGGTGCCTGGGTTTGGTACTAAATGAACCCTTAGCCAGAGCCCCCCACCTTGGGCCTCTCACCTCCAGGCTTACCTGATTTCTGAATCTAATGTGTAAAGGAAAAGGTGTATTCACATTACAGTTACGAGATAGCCACGGCTGGAGATCACAGCTCCATTTTACGAGGAGGAGAGGCGTTACTCACGGATTTCCTCGTAATTAATCCAGACCTCTGAGTCCTGCCCTTTCCCTGGTTGGGATTTGCGGGTCCTGGAAGAAGCAACTCCGCGGACTTCCTCTGATCGCAGCCGTCTGTTGGCATGCGGTACTTTGGACACACGGTGGCGCTGCAGCCCAACACTCTCGTGGTTCCTCCGCTTTGCAAGAAACGTTCCACTGTCAGCTGAAAGAGCCTTACCCTTGTTTTTGCCAGGCATGATTGCCAACTGTCACCCAAAACAAACGCGGAGCTGTTGGCCGTCGTGGAGGCGATCTGGGCTGTATCGTTGGTTTGCACTCTGTTCTCGCTCTTTGCTTGGGCCAAGACTGCAGAAAGCAAATACCTGAGTTTTCAGTTCCTCACAACACAGGCGCTGAGACGCTGTTTAAACGACTGGATCCCCCCTCTTCATAGGTGAAAGAAAACGGGCCTACACAAGACATAAGATTTTTGTCTGAAGACACCATTTAACTCTAAGACACACCTAAGCTTCTTCGGAGCAGGGGTTTTACCGCCAGCCCAGGTTGCTCTTTTCTAGGCAACACTGTAGGCGGGGGCCTGAGCTGCATGCCAGGTGCTCTTCTCCTAGCTCAGCTTTGGAGGCTGGGGAAGCTGCCTATTTTCTGTGTCTTCACGTTGTTGCTGTATTTCAAGGGGGTCAGTGATAACAGGACCCAGTTTGCAGGCTTGCGGTAAGCAGGAATGAGTGTTAAATAGAACCAAATGAAACTGCTGGTGTCTGTTAGTGTCTGACTTTCAGAAATGGTGATTACACATGATTCCTACTAAGACGTTGCACCAGGCACACTGCAAGTGATTTTACATTCAGAAAAGTAAAGTACTCTACCTGTTGATTTTTTTTTTTTTTCCCCTCAAGATTCTTACTGAGGGGAGGTAGCTCATGGGCACAAATGCCTGTCTGGCAAGTGCAAGGTCTTGAGTTCGATCCCTGGTTCAGGAAAAAAAAAAAAAAAAAGATTTTTACTGATATATCATACCCTCATACCCTAGTTTCTGTACGTTAATGCTCCAAATATGAAACTATGTTTGTTATTCTTTGTGTGTATTTGTTCCCCAAAAGCCTCATGCAGTCATTGAGGTACAGTTCTATGGTTTGTGATTAATTCATGATCCAAGGCTGGGATTATGGATCTAAGTACTGCTGGGATTATGGGTGTGAGTACTACACCCAGGCTGGAGTGGATAGCTTGAGTGTAACGTGTGACACTTGCTCTCTGCTGCTTCTGTTGCCATTGTTGCTCCTCCCTGTGCTCTCGCTCTTGTGCTGTATTCCATCACCATGAACTGCTGCCCTCTGCCATGTGCCGCTCGGCCTTGGAGCCCCCTGAGTATGGACTGAAACTTCCACTAACTGTGAGCTAAATAAACCCTTCCTTCCTTCCTTCCTTATTTCCGGGTGTCAAGTATTTGTCCCAGCAATGGAAGAAGAGTAACTGAGACAACATCTGAGAGAAATCTGCCATTGTTTTAAGAGCCAATGTTGTGCTCTGCTACCCAGTGTGGTACCAAGCTCCTGGCTCAAGCGATCCTTCCCAGTTTCCAAAGAGCAGGGCCACTGTGCTTGGTGTGGAAATCTAGTTATCAGCTATAGCTCTGGACAACTCAATCCACCTGACCCATTTTAAGGGAGATGTTAGTCTCACCAAGGGAGAAAGTTGAAGTTCACTTTGTGCTTCATGAATAAATCTGAATTCCCTTCCTGTGCTGTCCCCTGGTCCATGGAGGTCTCCCTCTGCACAACTTGTGTCTCTGTGCCTGGCTTGGTATGGAAATTATTCCTCTCTGGGTTTCTGACACGTACACACCAAAGTTCATCTGTCTGCATCCCATACCTTCTTAGGAGAATACCAGGTAGATTTTAAAGAAAGCCATGGCCAAAATAAATGAGAATTTTACGCACCTGGTAAGTGTCTATTTTGCTCAGAGGGGCCTGAGGGAGTCTAGCAGTCCAGCCACAGCCTCTCTGTAACCTAGGACACCAGCTTCTTTTATTTTTTATTTTTTAATGCATTTAGTACAGGGTCCACAGGGTCTCACTCTGTAGATCTGACTTACAGTGATCCTCCTGTTTCCAGACTCCCAAATGGTGGGAATCCAGGCACATGCCTCCACGCCCAGTTTCAGTAGCCATCTCAGTACGCCCCAAGGGTGGGCCTGGCATAGTATGTTGGGATCGAACCCCAATCCCTGTGCTTGCCTAAGGAGGCACCTTAATCTGTTGAGCTATTTGGCTGGCCCAGGGATACCAGCTTCTGCTGCTGCCAGGAAGCCCAGAAGATGGAGATAGATGGTGATAAGAGGGAGCAATACATGCACTGTGAGAAAGTGCTCCACCTGTAAAAGACAGCGAACATCCCAGGAATACAGAAGGCCCTTGAAACCTAGGCAGTGCTGCCATGGGAAAACTCCGAGGTGTTTTACCCTGAGCACCTCTTCTCATTTATTTCCTTAAATAATACTTACTCTAACGATCTCTATATGTTATCTCTTGCTCTTCTGTCCTTGTACTAGGAAAAAAAAAAGGTCATTTTTTGCTCTGCACATCACACCTCAGTCACCCTGTTGGATCTCTTTACATGTCGGAGAAGACGTATCAGTGAGGCTATGTTTGCATGCATTTGTCTGATTTGGGGTTGGAGTCTGACATTCAGGCACCAAACATGAATTAAGGGTAATAAGGCAGAGACAGCAGAAAGCGTGCTGTACGAGTCAGTGTGTATGATGTTTGAGAAGCGCAAAGCTAATCCACAGTGATGGCAATCAGAAGAGGCTGACTGAGTGTAAGGGGGCTGGAAAAAGGGCGCAGAGGAATTCACAGAGGCAGTGGAGATGTCCTACAGCTTTATTAGGGTATGAATCTTGTGGGCTTGTTAAAGCCCATAAAAGTGCTCACTAAAGATAACAATAATATCATGTTTCTTTGAAAATAAGACCTAGCTGGAAAGTAATCACTCTTGAATGCTGGAGCTCAAAAATGCGAGCTGCACTGACTTTACCTGCCTTGCAGAGCAGCCAAGGAAAAAGAGGCGGGGCAGTAGCACCGACAGGCGGGGCAATGACACTGGTGGGCGGGGCAATAGCGCTGGTAGGCGGGGCAATGGCACTGATAGGCAGGCCATGCCGCGGGTAGATGGGGCGAGGACAGGTTGAGCGTGTCTGGCATTTTTGATCTCAGGTTTGAAAGGCTAATTATTTTCCAGCTGGGTCTTATTTTGGGGAAAAGGGAATAGTGAAAACTGTCCCTTAAAACAATGATCATAGTGTTGGCAGGAGAGCCCATGATGTCACAGATGAAAGGACATTTCTGTATAAGTGAAAGTACTCCCCTTGGGCAGGGGAGGGGGAGCTGTTTATGCAATTGAAAACATATACAACGTCAGCCAATTTCCAGACAGTTTCAAAATCCAGGGGCATTTTTCTCCATGCACACACTCGTCTATGTCTTCTCAGATGTTTACAGAGTATTTACAAAAAGTAGTCTTTTGGGTGGCAGTTGTAATTAGGGAAACTGGCAGCGAAAATTAACACATACCATAAAAGAGGGATAATTACTCCACCGCCATATATAATATTATTATCAAATGGTATTCACCCCAGGATCCAATTGGACTATGCGCTAGACCTCATTGTTACAGGGAAGACCCTCCCTTCCTCGTTACCCTGAGTACGAGCTGCCATGTTCCACAATGAGGTGCCATATGGTACTTAACATCAGAATCAAAATGAGCTGTGCTTTTTGTGTGAGAAGCTGAAATTTATTAGAAAATCAGAAAGCCTAATTTCCACCAAGTTCCTGCGACTTGCCATCTGCTGCATAAAAAGAAAAAGGGAGGGTTTTTTTTTTTTTCCTTTTTAACCATTTACTTATTGTGAAATGTGCGCATGAGGGTATATGTGTTTGCAAAAGCGAGGCGGGGGCTGGGGGCTCTAAGAGGGAGTCAGAGCAAGCCCACTTGGCAGGGCAGAAAGAAGAGCTGTCAGCTGAATAGTGCTGAAGGCTGGGAAGCATAATTATGGAAATCGTCTATTCTGAAGACGTTTTTCTCCCCCTGACCACATGTCCCTCCACACAGTTTACAGAGTCCAGCTTTTTCGAAGAAGCAAAGTCCCCAATTTCAGAACAAACTGGGGCATAATGGGGTGCTGGTTTCCCTGAGCGTTAGGTCCCTCCTCTGAGCAGAGCTGTGAGTTAAGACAGGAATGTCACTAACAGGGGTTAGAAAAGGCTCCATGGATAGACACCAGGGAGGTGCAGCAGAAGAGAGGCTTCAGGGACAGAGCTGTGAGCTGGGAGGACCAAAGGGCAACCTTTTCTGAAGCTGAGGATGCTGAGAGAAAGCCACAGGGCCTGGCATGACCTGGATGTGTCCTCTTTCAGGCCTGTGCCTCATACAGGTAGCAGGCTGGCAGGGCCCCACTTCACTGTGCTGTGCTGTGCCAGCTCCCAGCTCCACACTGGGAGGATGCACTGCTGCTGTGCTGACACCTCAGGGAAGTGCTGGGAGTTTCCGGCTGAACCTCGGAGAGTTTGGCATCCCTTGGGGTACCACACAACAAGTCCTACTTGCCTCCGGACAGGAGCAACTTGTGTTTTACTCCCTTGATAGCTTACAGTTGGCACCTTGCTTAGAAAACTCTGATTAATTCCTGATTTCCCTCCAGAGACCTGAAGTCTATAAGACCAGTTTCTGGAGAGGCTACAGGTCCAACCAAACCACTAGATCACGAGTCTGGGGCTGCCACAATCTCTCAGGCCTGAAGATAAACCACTGGGCAACATGGTAAGCACTGTCAGCATCCTCAGTTCTGACGCCCTTACTCATTGGTTGAGCACCTATTGTTTGAGTATGTATTCTCTTAGAAGCATGGCTACAACCTCTTTGGCACTTAGCATTTGCCCTGTGCATCTACACATATAACTCAGAGGAAAGCACCACTCTCATCCCTGTTTTCCAGGAGAAATAACTGGAGGTGAGTAAGGTTTCATAAAGGGCCTAGGTCAAGCAGAGAGTGGAACTCAAGTCTGACTTGAGAGCCATGACTCTGTGGCCCGCAGCAGAGCAATGTTATTATTTCCAACTTAGCTTAAGAACAGACTGGGCTTTGAGAGCTTAGGCAGTTTATCCAAGGACAGGGAGTTGTAAGGCTCAGTGATAGAAGTCCATTTGGCCCTAGAACCCAAGTTCTCTCCTCTACGCTGTACCCACACTGGGACTCACTGAGGCTGGGTTGTGCCCTGGAGCCTCTTTCCCAGCAAATCGTCAGACCATGGACACAGTGAGGCTGGGTGTGGAATTCAGAAAGCCATCTTCGCAGGAGAAAAGTTTATCAGACCCTTTCCTTTTTCTGATGGTTTAATATTTCTTCTGAACACTGATGTTTCTAAGAGTTGAGAAAACTAGGCCTACAGTCTAGTTTTCTAGACAGGAAAGTTTCAGGTGCCACTAGGCCTGGGAGCTCTGGCCTGTGTACTGACCTAGCTGACTAATGGTGCAGTTTTAGGGTGTAGGCAGGCTTGCATGCTGTCTATTAAGTGGTTCTTGACCATTTCCCAAGACTCCAGAATGCAGAAGGAATCCTCTAACCTGCATTGCCTCCCAGAACGTTTTGGGTGCCAAGGCCCCAGGGCACCCTGGGCATGTTATGAGTGATGACCCTCTGTCTTTTCTTTTTGCATTTGCTAGGGGTGAAGTATCCTGATTTTAATTTTGGATTGCCTGTGTGTTATCCTCTGCCTCAGTTTCCATAGCTACATAGCAGAAGTGGTACCAGTCACTTGGACTTAGGACAATGGCATGATGCTTTCTTTGGGGCCAATGTTCTTTTACTAAGATTACTAGGAGAAACAATTGTAATCTTTGTTAATATTTGATCAGTTTGAAAGACTAGGGGATTGGTATTTAAAGATCTTTTTGATTTCAGACTCAAGGTTTCAACTGAGTACTTATTTATTCAGCAAGTAATTAACAAATGCCTGTCATGTACCAGTCACTGTCTTAGCACCTTAATCAAAATATAGATAAATGGCTAAATGGCACTTACTTCTTAATCCCAAAGAGCTTGAGATTTGGCATGAAACAGGAAGAACCCTGTCCATGGCAGAAAGTGTGGGAATTTGGAAGCTTAATACATATGTTTTCTCTATGGAAACATCACAAGTGGTAGGTGGTAGGCTTTCCTTATGCCAGGTGGGAACAAACTCAGCTATTTTTTTTTTTAAATAATTTTTTATTTTATTTTTCTTGTTTCAGAACTTTTGTTTGTTTTATTTATTTATTTTTATGGCCAGCTCAGCCTGCCCTGAGGGCAGGGCTGATGCAGCATGTGGTGCCAGGGATCGAACCGCGGTCCCTGCAGCCACCTAAGCTTTCCTAAGCAGGCGCTTTAGACCACTGAGCCATCCTGCCAGGCCCAAACTCAGCTATTAAGGGAATAAGAAAGGAGCAATTAGGAAAAGTGTCAGTGGTGGGCACCTATGGCACACATGCCCCAGCAGGCTGTCTGCTATTAAAATCTCTAAGTTTCACCTTCACTGGAGTTGATTTCCCTAAGGATGATGTTGGGTCTTCTCTACAGAATTTCATGTTTTATTACACACCTTTTCCCTTTTGTCTTGTGTTCTAGTATGGATTTATCAACACTTGTCTTCAGTCTCTTGTGACAGAGAAATTTGGTGAAGAGATGTGGGAAAAACTGAAGTAAGTATATTAAAGGAAAATGGAAATATCTTTGCAATAACTGGCAAGCCTATGAGTGTTCTGAATGCTATAGCTTTTTATTGACCTCTTGATTAAGCCAGTTAGCTAAATAGGCTCATTATGACATAGTTTTTAAATTTTATTTATCTATCTATCTATCTATCTATCTATCTATCTATCTATCTATCTTTTGTATTTTTTTAGGGAAGGGTCTACAGGGTGTTCAGGATCTCACCACTGGATTGGACTTGTAGTGATCTGCCTTTTTACAGCCTCTAAAGAGCTGGGATTACAGGCATGTGCCACTATGCCTAGTCTGCTTCTGTCTCAGCACACCCCGGGGGTGGGACCAGCATGGCAGGCCCAGGGATTGAGCCCCTGATCCCTGTGCCTATGATAATATTATAATTTTATCTTACATAGTCTCAGTTACTATGGAGATTGAATTAAGCACCTTAAACATACCAACTAGATGTGGAAAGAAAAAAAAAAAGTAATTATTTTTAAGGAAAACATCTGTCTCCATTCCTGAAATGAAATGAACCTTAAACAGGGTCCCAAGGTATGTACTGCCAATGTAATTATTCTTGCTTTTAGCTCATGAATGAATTGTCCTTTTCTCTTTCTAAGCATGGAAGAGAAAGCAACAGTGTTTTTTCCACTACACACATGAAGTGGGTGATAGAGGAGGGTGTTTAAGGTTGGACAACCTCACTTCTTATGTGTTCCTCAGGTAATTTCCAGCTTTTTCTTCCCGCCTCCCATAGCCTCTTACTGCTGTCATTTGCATCTCCAAATACTCGTCTGATTCTTGCACCCTTGTTATTATTGAGCTGCTTGTTGGAGGCCCTGGGCCTTAAAATGCCAGGAGGACTAACAGGATCTGAGAAATTACCTTGTACTGTGAAGAAAGGAATGCACAAATATAGAAAGCGATTGGCTTCCTTAATCAATGACATGCAAATTAATTAGGTACTGCTCCGTGTGTCATACTCCTTCCCAAATTTAAATGATAATCACTAATTTTGGTTCAGTTGCAGCAAAGTGGGTAATTGCTGATAGCACTGTAAGTCTGCCTGCGCAGACCTTGGACAGTAATTTAATAGCACGCACCAAAAACCAGAGGAATGACCACGCCCTTGGAGACAGTGATTCCTTCTTGAGACTCTGTTCTCTTAGAAACAAACACTTGTACACAGATGCACACACACACACACACACACACACACACACACACACTCCACAAAATATGCAGTATAGCTTAATATTAATAAATAATAAAAGACAGACTAAGTGTCTGCTTAGGCAAGCTCAGGGACTGGGTTTTGATTCCCTGCACCAGGTGTCATGCTGGCCCCGCCCCTCCAGGTGCACTGAACTGGCCAACAAGACCAGGTGTGGTGGCACACGCCGGTAATCCCAGCGCTGGCAGGCTGAAAAGAGGACAGTCATTATGAGTTTGAGTTGTGTAGGGAGACCCTGTACTAAATACATAAAAATATATAAATAATAAAAGAAAAATTAAGTCATCCATAGTGAAAAATAAAGCAGCAAAAGAATGGAATGAGGAAAGAAATTGGCATGGTGACAGCAAAGCCCATAAAACAATCTGTAAAATTTCATGACAATGTTAATTTTAATTGCTCCTAAAAACCAAAAAATAAACATTTACTTAGTTACTAGGGAAATGACAGAAAAGAAAAGTCCAACAGAAAGTCATAAGAATGACAAAATTGGAAGATGAAACACTAAATAACTTTTTCTAGTATTTTTTAAAAATTTATTTTCCATTTTTCCTGTTTTTCATTGCTTTTATAATATTAAAACAACTTAAAATTCTTGGTGCAAATTTCTATCTCCTTCCTACCCTTATTTTTCAAATAAAATAGAATCAAGAATGCAGTGGCTCTTTCTTTCTTTCTTTCTTTCTTTCTTTCTTTCTTTCTTTCTTTCTTTCTTTCTTTCTTTCTCCTTCCTTCCTTCTTTCCTTGTTCTTCTTTCCCCTATTCTTCCTCCCTCCTCCTCCTCCTCCTCCTCCTTCTTCTTCTCCTATCATGTGGCTAAATCAAGGTAGAGCCAGGCCTGCCCCACACCCTGGAAGGCCCCATGGGACCCTGTTGTTGCAAACCACTGCCCACCCATATGGTGCCCCCTAGCCATTATTTTAGGGAAAGGCATTCTAGGTGTGTCCCTGGGGTAAATCACTTAGAGTTCCACAAGTTCAGACGGGAAAGAATAGCTCTGGCCTCATGGATACCATAAATACTCATTTATAAATGTATCACTGAATAACTGCATCAGAGCAACCTTGGATTGGTGGATTCCCAAGGCCTGAATTAGACCGAAGCTTTCCTATTCCAGGTATAGGAAATATACCTAGAATGCCTTTCCCTGAAATAAGGGGGTAGGGGGCACCATATGTGAGGGCAGTGGTTTGCAACAACAGGGTTCCCTGAGGCCTCCCGGGGTGGGGCAGGCCTGGCTCTGTCTTGATTTAGCCACATAATTGTGCAGGTGAGAAACCTGAGGCCCAGAGAGAGTCAGTGGTTTGGCTGAGTGCACAGCGAGTGGGCTGCAGGCCTGGGATGCCATGTCACTACTGTAGGGTGTGTCACTGTTGTAGGGCGCTCCTTACTCCTTGGCCATGGTGCCTGAGGGGAGCAGCATCTGCTGGCTGGGACTGGTACAGTGGCCACTGTGCTGAAACAGGTCACCTCAGAAAGAATGAAAAAGGGGAGCTGTTTCCATATGCGGAAACTTTGCTCTGGGCCAGGCCCCTTTCTCAGTGATCTGATTAAAGCCAGTTGGAGCACTGGAAGGGAGTTCTTGCTTCCTTTCTGACAAGGAGGTCTTTGGCTGAGGCAACTCAGAACTACAGGACTGGAACTCAACTCCAGGTCTGAGACTGTAGACTCCTCCCCTGGGGCACTATTTCTATTTCTGCTAAGTCCTTGGGTGCAGTAAGGTGTACCCTTTGCACCTGTGTGTACTGAGTGTCTGCAGTTTGCTTGGCACGACGAAATACATGAGAGGCTGAAGAATCAAGCCTCTGCCCACAGGCTGTTGCAATCTGCAGAAACTTTACATATGTGGGAATCTGGGTGCTGAGGTCCACATCAGATGGGACAGTGGGATTGTTTGTTTTGCTATAAACTGGACAGGGGCAAGCCAGCCAAATTCCTGTACACCTCTGCCTACCATAACGTTGGCTGCCCCTACACAGGCATGATCAGACTTAGTAGGAAGAGGAAGGACAGACCATGAGTTCAGACATGGTAGGAACCATGCTAGGAACCACTTGGTATTCTCAGAAGTCACTGAGCATGATTTGCAAATCCCTAGGAAACTGGTTGGATTCAGCAGAGACTTGAACTACAGTGGCTGAGGCCAAAGCCTGGAAATATCTCTTACAGTCTAAATGTCTCTGGGCATGATGATACTTGACTACTTGATGGCCCAGCCATCTCATGATTAAGCAATTGACAAAGCTACAAGCTGCCCTCACCGAGGGTGTCCAAATGTTAAATGAGGTGACACAAACCAGACACATAAAACATAACGCCTGGCTCATGATAAGCAATTAGCAGAAGCAGCAGATATCAGCTGCCATCTTTGAAACTGGTGCTTGCTACTGGTTCACTTTCAAGCTACAGGTGCTCAGGTGAGTAGGGAGAAGTGCAAGGGGACAGCAGGCTGGTCATCTCACTAGGCCCGAGACAGGCCCGTTTCTGCTGCTGTGAAGAGCAGAGCCAGCACTCTTGAGCAGGTTTCTTCACCTCTCTGAAGCTGATTCCTCACGGTAAAAGGGACATAATGCACCTATCTTCTAGGGCTGAGGACAGGCATAGTGGAACAGTCTGCCCTAAAGCACCTAGTAGAAATTGCTCTCCCCCTTCTTCAATACAAGGGGGCAGCATTAGCAACGGATTATATTTGACATTAATAGAAACCTCTTCTACTGTGAAGTACCTGTGCCTTCCACCCTGATACAGCCAGCAGAGCACTGGCTACCTAAGGTTAGTAGGACCTGATGGGTAGCTAGCTGTGTCTCTGCTCCTCCTTTCAGATCAATTTCCCTGACACCCAGTGTGGATCCCCGGTGAGCCTTTCCTTGAGGGACCCTCATAATTGTTAAGGACCGGCCTGTGAGAGGGAAGGATTGATTTTGTTGATGAATTTTCTTTACTCATAAAATTTGTGCCATCTGATTTTCTGTTATGACCTTTAGTCTCAGCTCTGCTGTTGCTCAGGGGCAGTCCTGCAGAGCAAGAGGGTGAGGGGTCTGGAAATAGCTAGAAATAACCAGAAATAGGTAGAACATGTGGCAGCAGAGATAAAACCACAATACAGGTTTACCTAAGATAAGCAGCTGTGAAGCACTTTCCAAGGAAGGTGAGGCTTCTGTCCTCTCCTGTATGATGGAGTTCATGCAGAGTGACCAGCCATGCGACTTTGTTGGTTGAAATACCCAGCTTTTCATTGCAAATCAGGGTTTCACGTGTAAGGAGACAGAAGAGACTTTTCTGTTGGGGTCCTTGGTGTGACCTCGCTGGATAGAAGGAATGCTAGCTCTTTCCAACCGTAATGGCCAGTTCCCAGACAGGCAGGGTGCCTGGCATCAATATGAACTCCATTGAGATGAAGGACATTTAAGTAGGGGTGAGGGGATGGCAGGCTTGCGAAGAAATCAGAGGAACAAGACTGGAGCCTCTAGAGAATTCAGCAGGCCCATTTCCCGAGTCTCTCTTGGTAGATTTCATCTCTAATTTTTAAGTATCTGCTTAATTGAATCTGAGAGGATATGTTCATATGGCCAACATGAGGCACCTATGCGACTGCTTTGGAAATGCATTGTTAAGCTGAAAGTCAAGCTTATGCGGTAAGTCCAAATGGCTAGGAAAATTGCATCATATTAGAATCTGCTCTTAAAAAGCATGTAGTACAGAAAACTACTTATAAAACACAATTTAAGACAAGATTATTTGTGGTACGAAAAGATTATCTTCAGGCTGCATTTAAATAACTAGTTCCCTAGTGCTTTCAAAATTGATTTTTTACTAAGAAGATAAAACCTATTAGTTCCTACACAAATTTTATTTTATTTTAGTTATTTTTTATTTTTTATTTTTTTCCTATACAAATTTTAAGAACAAATGATTAGGTATAATAAACTATGTCTCCAGACCTTATGACATAGATTTTATTTTATGTGAAAAAATCAGAAACAGATGTTTCTCCTCCTTTTTCTGTTTATTGATTTTCCTCTTATGTAGTCTAAATTTATAAATTTCTAATTATGAACCACTATTTTGTAACCTTGGGGCTAAAGTTTTCATCAAAACTTAAACATGAGAAGCAACTAATAGATTGGGAAAAGTTAGGCCTTGCGAATCATTTTGCCTGGATCACTGGCTATTTTGCTTTGGTCACACTTACACAACAGGTGGTGTTTAGCTTTTAGCTTATGTTGAGCAGAGGTCTAGGCATTCAGGGCAGCAGTGGCTAAAACAGCCAAGGGAGCACCTCTTGGAATGTATTTTAGTGTTTATGCAAAGCATAAATTAGTAAATGAGTAATCTGAACTCTTAGATGGTGCACAGCACTGTAAAAACACAGAGAGAAGATGCCAGTTTCCGTGGTAATCTGGAACTGCAGCAAGGAAGGAGCCACCCTTGATCAGGGAAGAATGAGTGTGCTAGTTCGACATGAACATGCTAGCATGTCTCCCAGCATGCTAGAATGGGTGCATGCTGGGAGACAGAGGGCAACACAGGGTTTTACTAGAGAAACAGATATAATACAAGGAACAGATATAACACAAGATGTGCTGGTCCCAGAGTCAGATGGGGAAGTGTGCTGAGAGCATCTGCACACTGCCAACTGAAGGATTCGGTCCCAAGGCTTTTATACTCACTGCAGTGTTCTATCTCTGCTGGTCTCTATTGGTTTTTATCGGTTTCTGCTAGTTCCTAACAGTCTGTAAAGGTCTGACATTGTGTCAGCAACAGAAGGCAGAAGAATATGCTATGTATGGAAAGCTGAAGGGTCCAATCTTAGAGGCTGACGAGTCTGTGAAGGAAACCAGAAGATAAAGTCCAAACTGAGTTATTCTGGGGCAGGGCCCTCATGGCTCACAGTGTGAAACAATCAGAGGATGCAGCCAAATTAATAAAATGTATTGACCACCAGGCATCCATCCAGGTTGACACAATGTATCAACCACTACAATGAGTGTCCCAGGGTGAAATAACAGCAAGAGGAAGGGCCTTGTGGGGAGTGTCTGTGCTTGCTGAACCTGAAGACCAAAAAATAACCCAATGTTCCTGAAGTATTCTGAAAGAAATGTCTGGTGGGAAATGAAAATAGATGAGTTGTTGGGGACCAGAATATCTACATGTGTAGAAGTTGAGAAGAAATTGAAATTTCATTCTAATTGGCATCGGTTATGGAAGTCCTTGAGTCTTGGCAGACTTACATGTAAATGAGATGATAATGTTCATCTAGACCACTTATGAGGCCCCAGGCAGCTTACCGGTGAGGCTAATTAATGTCCTATGGACCTTGGTTATGGAACGTAGTCCAGGGTTTTGCTTGCAAGGATCAGCAATGCAAAGTGTGAGCTAGAGTTTAAAAGAGTTGGTGCAAGGATTCAGAGGACTCTTACGGTGCTCAGCAGTAGGAAGTTCTGAGAAACCTCAGAGGAACTGAAAAACAGCAGCCTCATATTTCTCTGGGTCTTTGTGTCTACATTATCTTTGTAATTCTTCCAGAAAAGTCTTTTAATTTCTTCTTCTTCCATAGTTTTCTACATGTCCTTATAACTCAAGAACTCTCTGTCATCTGAATGCCTGTGTCTTTTCTCCTTCATTTCTGGTGACTGTGATGGAGGATTTGGTGAGAAAGCTTTGATTCGGCATCCATACCTGCCAGTCAGCTGGACTATGCAGGGCAGGTCCCTAAGAAGAGGTTATGGGTATAGCCTTAGGATTGGCATGCATTCTCCAGGATGAAAACAAATGCACAGAGAAGGAATGAATAGAGTGGTGGGTTCAGGTGGGGATCAATGGAAGATGGATAACTGAGTGGGAGACGGAGCGATGCCTGCTGAGCCCAAACCAGCCAGTGTAGGGAGGAGGATTGGGTCACATGGCTTTTGCCTGAGTCAGAACTTTAAATCAGTGGATGGGCTTGAGATGACCTGAGAGTTCTCTGAGCCTATCGGCGGAAATGTTGTGCCCACTGGTCCATGTATATTTTTTTGGAGAGATGGTTCAGAGTTAACCAGAATCTCCAAGATCTCTATGGTCTAAAAAATCTTCTAGAAGCATTCTTGGGATCTTCTGCTTTTGCTAAATAGAAATGTCCAAAACATTATGAAATCAAGAAAATCGAACTTTTAAGTACAGGTAGGTCCTTACTTATGATGTTTTGACTTAGGATTTTTCATCTTTGTGATGGTGAAAAGGTGACATTCATTCAGTACTTCCAAAGTCAACTTTGGATCATTTCCTGGCCAGCAACATTGGGTACAAATCTCTGATGCTCTCCTGATTCTGGACAGCAGTAGTAGTTTACGGCTCACAGCCGTTCCCATAATCACAGTGTGTCATATTATTCAATAAATTATGTGAGATATTCAACACTTTATTGTAAAACAAGCTGTGTTCCACAGCTTTGCCCGACTGTAGGTTGAGGTAAGTGTTCTGAGCACATTGAGAGCAGGAGAGGCCAAGCTATGGCGATTGGTAGGTGAGGTGCATTGAATGTAATTTGGATGTAGTGTACTTGTAATTTGTAGTTGGTTTATTGAGAAGTTTCCCCATTGTATAATGAGGAGTGTGACTATATTGAAAACTGTTTGAGCTAGAAAAAATCAGATGGCTACCATCTGTCCCCTTTCTGCTGTGCCTCCTCCAGCGTGTTAACATCACACTGCCCTCCCTTCCTTTGAGACTGAAGGCTCGCCTTTCCTCCAAGTCCTCTAGTTGTCCCATAAATAAGGCCTAGTTAAAAAGGAGCTGAAAACATACAGCAATTAGCTTTAAACTATTATCTGAGTGATATTTGCCCCCGTTTCTGCTCATTCCTGGCCATGAACATGCTTGCTGATTTCATCCAGCTGTCTCACGCTGGCGTGATCAGCAGATATCAACTTAGCCAGAGTATTTCAACTGTAGGACTCAGCCTCAAAAACCAATGGTAATTTTAAAAGATAATGAAAATTTTAAAAGTTCAGTTAGTTTTATAATGTTTTGCATAAATGAGAAAATTCTTCTGATAAAATCTTGAAAGATAAAGCTTGACAAACATTTTTCCTTAGGAGTATATGGAAGATAAATTTAGCAGGAGTGGAAACATATTTTGATGTCTGATACATGTAATTTAGATACAAAATGAATAATTATTAAAATAAAGGAATATTTTTATTTATTTACTTGCTTGTTTGTTTTTTGTACCAGGGATCAAACTCAGGACTTTACACTTGTCAGACCGGTGGTTAGCCACCAAAGGAATAAATTTAAAGTTGACATATAACATGACTACTAAAACCTCAACGATAACATGTTTTTTATTATTATCATATATGGACGAACTGACTTGCTTTGATATTGTTTCCCTGAAGTTTGGGAAGTATTTGTTTTCCTGATTGTGAGATAATGGTTTTATGTCATTTTCTATGTAGAGAATGCATAGCTATTCCTGTAACACGACTGATGGGAAATTGTTTTATTGTATTTCAGATTTATTGGTAGCTTGGACAACTTTCTGTGGGCACATTCATGGTGACCTAGCCAGATTATCCAGGAGGTCTGCTTCTTCCCAGGGTGGTTTCATTATAATTTCAGTCCTTGCTGTAACTTCTTACCTCTCTCTCATCTCTCTCTCTCTCTCTCTCTCTCTCTCTCTCTCTCTCTGTGTCACTCTGTCTCTCTCTCTGTCACTGTCACTCTGTCTCTGTTTCTCTTTGTTTCTGTTTCTCTTTGTTTCTCTCTCCCTCCCTCTCTCTGTCTCTGTCTGTCTGTCTGTCTGTCTGTCTGTCTGTCTGTCTTTCTCTCTTCCGCTCCCTCTCGTCTTCCTCTAGGACCAGGTGGCCCCACCAGGAACCTAGACCTTCTCATTTAGACACCTTCATTGGAAGTCATGTTAGGTCTGGTGCTACCAGAGTCGATGTGGAGCAGGTGGGAGAGGAGTGGCCAGTGGCTCCATTTGATGGAAGTTTGGGGAAACCCTGTAGGCTTGGATAGACAGAAGCTAAAGGGGCAGG
This sequence comes from Myocastor coypus, assembly GCA_004027025.1. Classification (NCBI taxonomy): domain Eukaryota; kingdom Metazoa; phylum Chordata; class Mammalia; order Rodentia; family Myocastoridae; genus Myocastor; species Myocastor coypus. The sequence continues at coordinate 26,881 of PVJA010022139.1, forward strand.
GTGGGATTGCTCCCTGTCTATTTTGGAGGAGGCTGGCAAAGCAAATTTGACTCATTTACTGTTTAAACTAGAAATTTTCCCATATTTCCATTTTGGGAAACCTTTCAACTCTTAAAAATTATAGAAAATCCAAAATAACTTTTGTTCATTCACTATTACTTAAAGTATTACAAATGTAAAGTGAAAAGCTTTTAAATAAACATTTTAACTTATCTAAATATTAAATCTTTATATGTTAGCATGCATAATATATTTTATAGTATTATTTACTTATTTAGCTTTCAAGATTAAGATTACTGGGCTACGGAGACAGCTCTGTGGCATAGTGCCTTCCTGCCAAGTGTAAGGTCCTGAGTTTGATTCCCAGTGCCAAAAATTAAGTGTATTGGTACAGTTTACATATACATAATGATTACATTTATCATAGAGAATTTGTACCCATACATTATACACTGTGATTATTGTTTCTCCTCATTCCCATTCCCTCCCTTCAGTCTCTCTTCCTCTTCTTATTTACAAAGTCTTTTTCTCTATTTTATCCTGCTTTTAATTTCCCTTCCTTCCTTTCCCCTTCCCCCTCCCTAGTTCCTTTTTTACACTCTTCCTCCCCTAGTTCTTCTTTTCTTTTGAACAGTTTCTTCCCATTTCACAATGCCTATTATATGCTTTGGTTCTTATTTATAATCTAAATTTCTATCTCCAGAGAGAGTGCAACAATTACACGTATTCATCTGATTTATTTCACTTAAAGATATTGTCTCAAAGTCCATCCATTTAGCTGTCAATGTCTCAAGCTTATTCTGCTTCATGGCTGAGTAACACTTCACTGTGTAGAAAAAACTACATATTTTTTACCCACTCATCAGTTGATGGGCATTTGAGTTGTTTACAAGGTTTAGCTATTACAATATGTGCTGCTATAAGCAATGGTGTACATACATTGTTGTAGTATGATGCTTTTTTCAGTAATGAAAAAAGAAGGGGATTAGGAGGGTCAAATGAGATCCCTAATGCTAGAATTTTGAGAAATCTACACCCTGCTTTCCACAATGCTTGCACCAGTCTACACTCCCACCAATGATGGAGAAGAGTTCCTTTCGCTATCATTCCTCAATATTTGTCATTGGTAGAATTTTTGATAATAGCCATTCTTTCAGGAGTGGGATGGAATCTCACCATTGTTTTGATTTGCATCTCTCAAATGACAAGTAGTGTTGCAGTTTTTCCATATATTTATTTGTCATTTGTACTTCTTTATCTGAGCAATGTGTATTCATCTCAGGTACCCATTTTTGGATTGGGTCTTTAAATTTGGGAGGTCTGACTTTTGAATTCTTTATATGTTCTAGATATTAGTGCTTTATCTGAGGAACACCTGACAATTTTTTCCCACTCTCTGTGGATTGTTTCTTTATTCTGTTGATGATTTATTTTTCTGTGAAAAATGATTCTAATGAGATGAAATCACAGCTGTAGATTCTTTGTAGTGTTTACTGTATGATCAATTTTTTTTTTTCACGAAGCCTCAAGAGTTCATTCTATTTGTCTTTAAACAGATTTAATGTTTCTGTTTTAATGCTTAGATCTTGATCCACTTTGATTTTAGTGTAGTACATGATGAGAAACATGGCTCTAGTTTTAGTCTTTGGCATGTGAAAAGGTAGTTTTTCAATAATATTTATTAAAGAGGTTATTTTTTGTACAGTGAACATTCTTGACCCCTTTGTCAAAAGTAATTTGGTTGAGTGTGTTTGTAGTTGTTTCTAGATCTTTGAATCTGTTTCATTTATCCTCAGTATCATTCTGTTTTTTCATAGTAGTTCTGTATCATAATTTCAAATCATTAAAGAGGTTATGATGCTCCCTGCATTGCCTTTGCTGCCTAGAATTGTTTTTACTATTCTAGATTTATTCTGACTCCAAATTAATTTTAGGATTGTTTGGTCCCGTTCTTCAGGGTATGATAATAGTTTTTTTTTTTTTTTTTTTTTTTTTTTTTTTTTTTTTTTTTTTTTTTTTTTTTTTTTTTTTTTTGTCTTTTTGAGACAGGGTCTCACTATGCAGTTGAGGCTGGCCTTGAGCTCACTGCTCACTTTTGTAGCCCAGGCTGGTCTCGAACTCGCACTGTTCCTTCTGCCTCAGCCTCCCGAGTGCTGGGATTACAGGCGTGCGCCACCATGCCCGGCTGATAATACTTTTTTTAATTGACATCATCTTAACTATATATAGAAATTTTGGAAGTGTAGCCACTTTCACTATGTTGGATTTTCCTATCCAAGAGCAATGTCTATCTTTCCATTTTCTGTTATCCTCTTCATTCTCCTTTTTAAAATTATTATAGTTTACAATGAAGAGATATTTTAATACTTTTGTTAGATTGACTTCTAAGGATTTCATTTTTTCTGATGCTATTATTAAAGGTTTTATTTGTCTAATTTTCTCTCAGTAATTTGCTATTTGTGTACAGCAATTTTTTTGAGTTTTTGAATATTTACTTTGTATCCAGCTACATTACTGAATTTGTTTATTAAATCTAGAAGTGTTTGGCTGGAAGTTTTGAGATCTTCTGTGTAGAGTGTCAGTGTCATGTCATCTGCAAATAATGACAATTTAACTGCTGCCTTTCCTATTTTTATTCCTTTTATTTCTATTTCTTATCTAATTGATTTGGCTAATGATTCCAGAACTATATTGGAGTGGTAATAGAAGATATCCTTGTCTTGTCCTGAGTGCATTTACTATGATGTTGGGTATTGGTTTATCACAGGTAGCATTTATCAGATTGAAATAAAGACCCCTTATTCTGATTTTCTATAGAGTTTTATAATGAATGGTTGTTGGACTTCGTCAAAGCTTTTCCTGAACCTATTGAGATGACTGTATGGTTTTTGCCTTTGACTCTGTTGATATGGTGTATTATATTTATAGATTTCCATATGTTGAACCATCTCTGTATCCTGTTCCTTGGACAAATCCTTCTTGGTTATGATGTATAATCTTTTTGATGGTTTGATCCACTCTGTCAGCATTTTATTGAGAATTTTTGCATCTGTTCATTAGGGAGATTGGCTTGTAGTCCTACTTTTATGTTGGGTCCTTCTCTGGTTTTGGTGTAATAGTTGCTTCCAGGGAATGACTTGGGGGTATTGCTTCCATTTAAATTTCATTGCCAGGCATGGTGGTACACACTTGTAATCCTAGCACTTGGGAGGCTGAGGCAGGAGGATCAGTGTGAGTTCAAGGCCAGCCTGGGCTGCAAAAGTGAGCTTAAAGCCAGCCTGAACTGCATGGAGAGACCCTGTCTCAAAAAGACAAAATAAGTAAGTAAATAAGTAAATAAATTTCATTTAAATTTGATAAGAAATGGCGTTAGTTCTTTAAGTTTCTTGTAGAATTCAACAATTAATGTGTTCAGGATCTAAAATTTTCTTTGTTGCTAAGTTTTTAATTATATTTTAAGTTTCATTAGCTGATATCCCAATATCAGTTATGTAGAATTTTGATGTCTTCTCGATTTAGTTTTGGAAATTCATATGTGTCTAGGAAGCTGTCCATTTCTTCTGGAATCTGTCCAACTCATGTATGTTTTCCATCTTACTAGAAAATGATTCTTGATGTAGATATTCATAATCTACTGGTTTCCCAAAGGATTCATTGTGATTTCACCCTTTTCATTCCTAATTTCACGGATTGGAGTATTTTCTTTCTTTTCTTTTTTTTTTTTTTTTTTTTTTTTTTTTTTTTTTTTTTTTTTTTTTTTTTTTTTTTTTGTCTTTTTGAGACAGGGTCTCACTATGCAGTTGAGGCTGGCCTTGAGCTCACTTTTGTAGCCCAGGCTGGTCTCGAACTCGAACCAATCCTCCTGCCTCAGCCTCCCGAGTGTTGGGATTACAGGCGTGCGCCACCACGCCCGGCTTCTTTTCTTTTTCTTTCTTTCCTTTTCTTTTCTTCATAAGGTTGGTTAAGGGTTTGTCACTTTATTTAATCTTGCAGAGAACCAACTCTTGGATTCACTGATTAAGCTTGTATTCTTTTCTTAATATCTATTGCATTAATTTCTGCTCTGGTCTTCATGATTTCCTCCCTCATACAAAATTTGTGCTTATGTTACTCTTTTTTTCTGGAAGTTTGGGGATTAACATTAGATTTATCTGACCTCTTTTTGTTTTCCTGATATGAGAATTCACCACCATAAATTTCTTTCTTAGGACTGCTTTCATCGCACTCTTAAGTTCCAGTACATTGTGTTGGCATTATGATTTAAGTGGAGATATTGTGTGATCTCTTTTCTAATTTTTTTCTTTTTGTATCTTAGGAAAGGATCTACAGGGTGTTCAGGGTCTCACTACTAAATCAGACTCTTAAGTAATCCGCCTGTTTACAGCTTCCTAAGAGCTGGGATTATAGGCACATGCCACCTACATCCAGTCACAAGTGCCATCTCACAGTGCCCCAAGGGCTGGTCTGGCGGGGACAGGCCTGGGGACTCTTCTCTAATTTTATCAGTGATCTACCTTTTTGTTGAGTAAGGTATAATAACTGTCATGCATTTATGGAGTCTTTGTGGTTTCTTATGCAATTTATTTCGAATTTCATTGCACTGTGATCAGATAATGTGTGTGGGATAATGTATTCCCTTGCATTTATTTAAACATGTTCTATGAGCTGGTATGTGGTCTACTTTGGAGAATGTCTCATGTGCAGCTGAGAATGTGCATTATGATGCTGTGGGGTAAAAGATTGTAGGTATCTACTAAGCCCATTTATTCACAGGTTTGGTTCAGTTCTTATAATTTTTGTTGAGTTTTTGTCTGGTTAATCTGCCTACTTGCTATCACTTCTTGGTCTTTTGGCTAAGATCAAGTGTAATCTGCCTACTTGTGAGGGTTATTAAGTTTCCTTATTATAGTTTTATTAGACCTATTCATGTCCATTAATATTTGTTTTATATAGTTAGGTGCACTTACATTTATTGCATATATATTTGATTATTGTGTCTTTTTGGAATTTCCCCCTTAACAACTGTATAGTGACTTTATCTTTTTTTTAATTTATCTTCACTTGAAGTGCACATTATTTGCAAATAGAATATCTAACCCTGCATTTTTCTGGGTTCTTGGAACATGGAGTATTTTTCTTCCATCCCTTGATTTTTAGTCTATGACTTTGTTTTCAAGTTAAATGTGTTTCTTGTATAGAGTATACTGTAGGATCCTTTTTTTTTTTTGTTTTGTTTTGTTTTTGTTTGACCCTCTCTTTTTTTTGATTGGTGAATTTAGGCCATTTATATTGATGGTTACAACTGATATGCATGACTTATCCTTGCCATATTATTTTCTTGCTATTTATTTCATGTCTTTACTTTGTTTAATTGCTTGCTCTACCTGGTGGCTTATGTCTATTGGTGTTCTTGGAGTTCTCTGTCATCTCTAACTAAAATAACCTTCAGAACATTCTATAGAACTGCTGTGGTAGTCATGAATTTCTTCAGTTACTCTTTATCATGGAAGTATCTTATTTCTCCCTTGATAAGATAGATCTTTTCAGTGTTTTATATACTACTTTATTTGTTTTGTCATTTTAAAGAGAAAAAAATCCTCAAAATTTCAAAACAAAATAATAGAAGGATAACAATGGTTAATAAATCATGCATTGCTATCTTTAAACAATATCAGAATATAATATGTCAGCATTTAATTGTGCAAACAGCATTAGCACAAACCTTTCTTTCAAATGAACTAAGAGACATATGCGCTTTTTCCTTCCTTCTTTTTTCCATTCCCTCATCTCAGTTTCTCTTTGAAAGAGTGTTTCGCAGGGCACATCAGTCTGAGCTGGAGGCTGTTTTCTTTCAGGATGTGAAATATTTCACTTCTTGATTTGAGGACTGAGAAATCTGTTGTTATTCTGATGAGCTTTCCTTTATAGGTAACTTGTTTCTTTTGTCTAACAGTTTCTAATATTCTGTTCTTGTGCTGAATTTCTAGGAACCTGGAAATATTCTATGAGTCACTGTATATTTATTTTGGTCATGGCTATATGGAGTTCCATATGAATCATTCATTTACATGTCATATTGCTTTTCCATATTTGGGAAGTTTTCTGCCATTATGTTGTTAACAAGTTTTTTATGGCATTGACACTGTTTTTGGATTTCTCACTTTCTCTGATCAATCTTATGTTGTTGTTCTTTGCATCTGAGCATAAAAACATCTATTCACAGCTGCTTTCTTCATGGCTCAGGTATTAAAACTTCAAAGCCTCATCCGAGACAAAGAAGATCACAGAATAAATTTTTACTAAAAGGAAACCACAAAGAAAGTTATAGTAAACTCTTTTAAAGGAAAGGCAGCAGTTCCCACGAGAACCTCAGAAGAGTGCTGTGGGCACCAGTATTTAGTGGGGTCTCTCAACCTGCACAATTTAGAGAGCTGGTCACTACCTTAACAGTAAGCAGCTGTTGAGTAGGAGACTTTCAAATCCTGCCACACCAACTAAGGAGAATCGGATTCATGGAAGTCTTATAGGAAGCAGTGAAAGTCAAAGTAATTCATATACAATGACATACATAAACAAATAAAATAAACCAGGACCTGTTAAAGAGATAGATGATTTTGATAACATTTTTGCTTTAATGGCAGTGTAGATGTCCGTGTATGAGACTTTTAAGCTATTAAAAAAAAAAATGGTCCATTTAGAGTAACTTTGAGAAATATTAGAGCCTGTTCACTCACATCAAAACATCATAAAATCAAGAGAAATAGTTGGAGAAAGAGAAGAAGAACATGAGTAGAATAGAACAAAAATATAGAGGTCTACATTTAAAGCACCATAACAGAAACAAAAATCAAGACAAAACATAACATCCAATAATAAAAGGAAAACAAAACATACAAAGAAAAGAAAATTCCTCTGGTGTCCACAGTCTATGGTGGTGTCCAAATCAGAGCCAGCCCAAAAACTGCTGGCTCACCCCACCTAGCCTGTAACTGGGCTACTATTGCCTATGGGGCTAGTCTTGGCCTTCACCTAAGGCGCAGTGGCCAGTCTTTAGCCAGAAGCTTTCTGGATGGCCTGCCCACTTCTCTCTACTGCCATGGCCCAAGGCTCCTTCTGCATGGCTAGTTGCAGGGTGGGGGAATGCTGGTTTCCCACTCCTTTTCTCTATGACCCTAGGCTGCTTGTGGGGCAGAGGAATACTAATTTCCCATTCCTCTTCTCCACTGTTCCCATCCAAAGCTACTTGCGCTGCTGGTCACTGTAACAGTGTGGTCTGAGTTCTCTCTCAAGCTGAGAGGGCAGGAGAGGTATCGCTGCACTAGTTATATATAGTGCCACTGCCAGTCTTTGACCTTGTTGTCTGTAGTGGTTCCTCACAAGAGAGAGAAAGAGAGAAAAAATAAGAAGGAAAACCTAGTGTGGAGGAGGCAGTCACAAGCTGTATCTCTGCAGCTTCTTTTTAGGCTATAGTGTACTCTGCAGGAAATTGAAAGAACCAAAGGACCTTTTATTCCACTTGGGTGAATTTGTCTCTCTCTCCTATGTGTGTGTGTGTGTGTGTGTGTTTCCCCACAGGCAGTTTCTCTGTCTCTCTCTCTCTCTCTCTCTCTCTCTCTCTCCCTCTCCCTCTCCCTCCCTCCCTCCCTCCCTTCCTTCCTTCCTTCCTTCCTTTCTTCATCTCACTACATAGTTGAGGCTGACCTTGAACTACTATACATAGCCCAGGCTGATTTTTTTTGCCCCTTTAGTTTGGTTTTATTTTTTTTCCCAATTCTTTTA
>PVJA010022140.1:0-34659 GCA_004027025.1 Myocastor coypus
TATTTCACTAATGAGTATATGTTCAATATACATCCATTTATATATGAAGTCTTCAAACTTATCATTCTTTGTGGATGAGTAGTATTCCATTGTATAAAAATACCACATTTTCTTTAACCATTCTTCAAATGATGGACATTTTGGTTGTTTCCAAGATTTGGCTATTACAAATTGGGCTGCTATAAACATAGGTGCACAGTGATGTGGAGCATTTTTCCATGTATTTATTAGCTTCTAGCATTTCTTCCTCTGAGAAGTGTGCACTCATCTCAGATTCCTGTTTCTGGATTGGGTCTTTAAATTTGAAGGTCTTAATAATTTTAATTCTTTATGAGTGCTATAGAGAAGACCTTTGTCTGAGAGCTTATTAGTTAAAGTTTTTTCCAACTTTGTAGGCTATCTTTTCCTTCTGTTGGTAATTTCTTTTGACATGCAAAAACTTATCAATAAGAAGATATCCTAATTGTTAATTCTTTCAAGTGTTACCGTTGTGTTTGATTTTGGTCCGTGAAGTGTTTGTCCAACCTTTGTCTTCAATATTCCTTCTTACTTTCTCTTCAAGGAGATTTAGTATTTCTGTTTTAATGTTTAGCTCTTTAATCCATTTTTGCTTTAGTTTAGTGCATGGTGATAGACCAAGGTCAAATTTTAGTTCATGACATGTAGAGAGCCATTTTTTTCAACACCATTTGTTAAAGAGGCTGTATAGCTTTTAGCAAGCATTTTTGGCCCCTTTGTCAAAGATAAGGTGGCTGACTGTGTTTACAGTTGCTTGTGAATCTTGCAATCTATTCCATTGATCCTCAGGTCTAATTTTTTTTTTTTTTTTGCCAATATCCTACTGATTTTATCACGGTAGGTTTGTAGTATAAATTCAAATCAGGGATTGTAATGTCTCCTACCTTGTCTTGATGTTCAGGATTGTCTTTGATATTTGAGGTTTTTTCTGGTACCAAATAAATTTTAGGAATTATTTCAATAGGTCTGTGACATCTATTGGTGGTATTTTAATTGGGATTTAATTAAAACTGTATAATAATTTGGGAGTATGCCAATCTTTACATTGCGGCTTTTGCATATCCCAGAGCAGGGAATGTCTTTCCATTTTCTAAGACTGTGTATGATCATTTTAATCAGACTACTGAAAATTTCATTGAATAGATGTTTTGCTACTTTAGTTAGATTAATTCCTAAGTATTTTTTTTTTTGAGACAGAGTCTCACTATGCAGTTCAGGCTGGCCTTGAGCTCACTTTTGTAGCCCAGGCTGGTCTCAAACTCGCACCGATCCTCCTGCCTCAGCCTCCCGAGTGCTGGGATTACAGGCGTGCACCACCACGCCCGGATAGATTAATTCCTAAGTATTTCATTTTCCATGGTGCTACTGAAAATGTATTATTTCTCTAATTTTCCTCTCTGTGTGTTTGTTATCTGTGTAGAGGTATACAACTGACTTTTGGGTCTTTATATCCTGTATTCTACTGAATTTCTGTATTAATTCTAATAGCTTCTTGGTGGAGTTTTTTGGAGTCTTCCAAGTAGGCTATTATGTCATCTGCAAATAACGATATTTTAACTTCTTCTTTACGTATGCTTCTTCCTTTTATTTCTCTCTCTTGTCTAAGGGCTCTAGCTAATGCTTCCAGAACCATATTGAATTGGACTGGTGTTAGAGGATATTCTTGTTTTGTTCCATATCTGAGTGTAAAATATTGAAATTTTCACTATTTAGAATTATGTTAAAAGCCGGGCGTGGTGGCTCATGCGTGTAATCCCAGCACTCGGGAGGCTGAGGCAGGAGGATTGGTGCGAGTTCGAGACCAGCCTGGGCTACAAAAGTGAGCTCAAGGCCAGCCTCAATTGCATAGCGAGACTCTGTCTCAAAAAAAAAAAAAAAAAAAAAAAAAAAAAAAAAAAAAAAAAAAAAAAAAAAAAAAAAAAAAAAAAAAAAAAAAAAAAAAAAAAAAAAAAAAAAAAAAAAAAAAAGAATTATGTTAGATATTGGGTTGTCATAGATAGCTTTTATCAGGTTGAATTCGAGACCAATCTACTCCAATTTTTTGTAGGTCTTTGAATATGAATGAGTGTTGAAATTTGTCAAAAGCCTTTTTGGCATCAAATGAGATGATCATGTGGTTTTTGGATTTGGCTGTATTGATATAGTGTATTACATTTATAGATTTACATATGTTGAACCATCCTTGCATCCCCGGGATGAAACCTACCCTGTCATGACATATAATCCTTTTAATTATTTCTTGTATTCTTTCTGTGACGATTTTCTTGAGGAGTTTTTCATCTACATTTATGAAAGAGATTGGTCTTTAGCTCTCATTTTTAGTTGCATATTTCTCTGATTTTGTTATCAGTGTAATACTTGCCTCCAGGAATGATTTTGGGAAGACTGTTTCCTTTGCAGTTTCATTAAAAGATTTGCAGAGTATTGGGATTATATCTTTTGTAAATTTCTTGTACAATTCAGCTGTGTATCTATCAGGACCTATACTTTTCTTAGTTCAGAGGCTTTTCATTAGATTGCATCTTTCTTTTGTGGTTATTTGGTTACTGAGAGTTTACCATCATCTGCATTCAATTTTGCTAATTTGAGCCTTTCTAGGAATTTGTTTAATTCTTTTTTTCTTTCTTTATTCATTTTTTTTTCCAGTACCAGAGAATGAACTCAGGACATTGACCCGGCCAAGCAAGCACTTATTCTAGTGAGCTATCTCCCCAGCCCACTGATTTCTTCCATGCCTTCAATTCTGTGAAAGTAAAGCCTCTCAACATAGCTATAATGATCTTGTGAATCTCTACTGGGACTGTGGTAATTTCACCCTTTTCATTCTTTATTGCTTGAAATTGAGTTTTTTTTTTTTTCTTTCCTCTCTTAAATCAGGTAATCTAGGGGTTATCAATTTTATTTAAAATTTCAAAGACCTGGGCTAAAAAGTGAGCTCAAGGCCAGCCTGAACTGCACAGTGAGACCCTGTCTCAAAAAATAAATAAATAAATAAATAAATAAAGCCGGGCATGGTGGCGCACGCCTGTAATCCCAGCACTCGAGAGGCTGAGGCAGGAGGATCTGTGTGAGTTCGAGACCAGCCTGGGCTACAAAAGTGAGCTCAAGGCCAGCCTGAACTGCACAGTGAGACCCTGTCTCAAAAAAAAAAAAAAAAAAAATAAATAAATAAATAAATAAATAAATAAATAGATAAATTTCAAAGAATCAGCTTTCAGATTCATTAATTCTTTTCATGGTTTTCTTCATCTTGTTTATGTTAATGTCTACTCTAATCTTTATGATTTGTACTAATTTTTGGCATTGGGTTTGGTTTGATCTTTCTTTTCTAGATTTTTCAGTTGCAACGCCAGAGTACTTATTTGTTCCCATTCGGTTTTCCTAATGTGAGAAGTCAGAGGTACAAATTTCCCTCTAAGTACTGCTTTCATTGCATCCCATAAGTTCCAGTAAGATGTTCTTGAATTCTCTTTGTGTTGTAGATATGCAGTCTAGGCTGGCCTGGAGCTCATTTTTGTAGCCTAGGCTGATCTTGAACTCTCACTGAATTTCCCACCTCCGCTTCACAATTGCTGGGATTATAGGCATGTGCCACTCATTTTTTTTTTTTTTGGTCTAATTTCATCTGTAACCCATTTGTTCCTGTGGAGAGTTTTTATTATTATTATTATTATTATTATTATTATTATTATTATTATTTACTTTTAACAAGAAATAACAGGGCCTGGGGTGATAGCTCAGTGAAATAAGTACTTGCCTGGCAAGTAGAAGGGCCTGAGTTGGATCCCTGGTACAAGAAGAAGAAGAAAGAAGAAAGAAGAAAGAAATAACAATGTGACACATTTAAATTACTTTAGTAATACATTTACAATATTTGATAGAATATATATTATTGTCCTCCTAGAAGTTATACAGAGCACAGTATGTAGAAATGATAATTTTTCTAATCATTATTGGTACAACAATATTCTTCTCATTGAACTAGTACAAATTAGTTGTATATATAATTCAATGTTCCATAATCACCACGAGTTATTGGCAAAACTGACAATGTTAGAAACTGTTGGTTTAATCATTTTACAGCTCAGCATATTAATCTGGCTTTCTGTTTTATGCCTCCTCGTTAAACTTTTCTGCTGGGTGGTTAAGGGCAAGTTAAAGGAAGACCTGTATAACAAAACATGTGACTTTTGTATCTTCCAAGGTCAATCAAATCCCCTCAGGATTTACTTTGAAATCATGTACAGTGCGTTGTAGAAGTGTTTTCCGTGTCAGCCATGTGGATGTGTCACAGCCATTGCTTGACCAGTTTGTTCTCTCCGAAAGCCTGGTAGAATGTTTTCTTTCTAGGTGACTCTCCTTAGGCTGTTAGAGTGTTATTTAATTTCCATGTAGTTATGAGTTTTTTTGTTTGTTTTGTCATTTATTTCCATTTTCATTGCACTATGGTCAGAAAATGGGCCGGGAATAATTTCTGCTTTCTCACATATAGTTAAGAATGACCTATGAACCATTATGTGATCTATTTTAGAAAATATCCACGTTGAACTGAAAAAAATGTCCATTCAGAAGTGAGTGAGTGTAACATTCCGTACATGTTCACTCAATCCATTTGATCCAAATTCTTGTTAAGTTCTTCTACATCATTGCTAATTTTTGTTTGCTTGATATATATTTTTGGGATAAGGGAGTATTAGAGTCTCTGTTAAGAATATGGTATTGGATATTAGATTTTTCGTGGTCATTAAGGTTTGTCTTATGCAGCTGGGTGCTTCTCTGTTGAGTACATATATTTGTATGAGTAAAATGGTTTTGCCAGCTTGTGAATATGATTTTACTTTCCCATATATCTCTTTGAAACTGCTTCATCTGATCTGTTTCTTTTGTAATTTGTTCATTCCAGGATTCCATCTTTTTTCTGCTCTACTGTAATTTTGCATCAGTGTTTCCTTTAGAAGCAGTTATTAATTCTTTCTTTATAGTTATCCTTTCTTTTTTACTCCAGAGATTATTTCTGTTCTGGTTACATTTCTGTAGTTGTTTCATTACTTCAGATGCTATTAATTCAGAGATTTCTTATTTTTCTTTTGATATTATTTCTGCTCTGATTTACTCTATATCTTACTTCACTGTTTTTTTTCTTCAGATTCTATTAATTCAGAGATTTCAGCTGTGTGAGCTCCACTTTTTTCTATGCTATGGTCTCCTGTACTTGTTCTGAGTTGGCTCAGGGCCTGAGGTGGATTTTGCTCCTTCTCTTTTCATTTTATATAGTACTGTTCTCTGACATTTGGTGTAGAACTTTGGTTCAGTTATTTCCTTAGAGCCTACCAAAATTTTTACCCAAGAGGGATTATAAATTTAAGACAGTAATAGTTTTGTAAATGCACAATTACAGTTAGGAACACTAATAATGTGCAGTGATATTTAGCAGTTGGCAAACTTTTGTAAATAGTGAGTTTGTATGTTTGGTAGTATGAGCTAACATTATGTCTTTGTAGTTAAGCAGATAATAAAATGGGAATTTGTCTTTCCTTTAGTTAACTTAAGTTCTGTCTTATGTCTTCCCCTTGATGTACCTGAGGACTTCCAGGCAGATTAGTTCACCCGGTTACATGTTGCACCCTCTGTAAATCAAGAGAAAAAGAGAGGACACTGTCCTAATTCTGGGTCTAGCAAAGTGTCTTAGCTTACCGAGTCTGGATCTCTCAAGTTTGAACTTGTTCAAATGTGGCTAGCTTGGGTCTAGCGGCTGTGATTGGCTGTTTCCTACTGCAACCTATGGATCTGAACCCCACATACAAGCTGGATCTGGGCTGGATCTGCTTGCAGAGGCAAGCTGTCCCTCCAAGCCACTGGGCCTGTGCTGGGTCTGGACAGGAGCACTGGTGTGGGGCAAATGTCTCACTCATTTGCTGCTGGGCCTGGGCAGGGTCTGGATGGGAGCTGCTGGTCATGGGTGAAGATCTCACTCCTAATTGCACACTTTAAACAGTAGGAAATTGAGTCAGAAACTGTTCCAGGAAATGTCCCCAAATGATGAAATTTGGGGAGAACAGCTCTTCAACAATTAAAATTGAATTTCTGTCAAAATTTGAGTTCTCTGTGGTCAATATCATAGTTCAGTGAACTAAAGTCCCTGCTTAGGCAACCTTAGGCAAGAGTAAGGACCATGGTTTGATCCCCAGTATCACTTGCAGAAGCAGCCTAAGAGCTGGGCATGGTGGCGCATGCCTGTAATCCCAGCACTCAGGAGGCTGAGGCAGGAGGATTGGTGCAAGTTCGAGGCCAGCCTGAGCTACAAAAGGGAGCTCAAGGTCAGCCTCAACAGCATAGTGAGACCCTGTCTCAAAAAAAAAAAAAAAAAAAACCAGCCTGAGCCTTAGTGTTTGCTGAGCCAACCAGAGTCCAGGCGTAATCCCAGAAAGACTAAAAACAGGAGGAAAAATATGAATCTAAGCTGCATAGTGAGACCCTGTAACAACCAAATCGATTGATTTAAAAGTGTGGATTCTCTTTGGTGAATGGTAATAAAATTTAAAACCTCATAAAGCACAGAGTCTCCCCCTTTAATTTCTATTACTTGTGCATCAGATGTTTATTTAGCTCTGTGATGAGATGCACCAGCTACTTATTCAATATGTTCCACACCAATGTTGAAAACTTCCTGAGACTGAGTGAGAAATCATAAAGGTTTTAGTTCTTCATTGCGAAGTTTCAATAATCTTCAGTTTTGAGTTTGTCTTTCATGCCTACTTTGACTATACTTCTAGATTTATTCCCCTTTTGATATTAGATTGAACATTAAATGCAAAAGTATAATAACCTAAGCTTCTTTCATTCTTGCATGATGGACAATAATTTTAGTTTTTCAATTAAGACTTACACATGTATAATATAATGTAAGATAGATTTGCAGGGTACATATTTTGTCTGTTATATATCCATCTCTCTCCCATCTCATTACTATTAATACTTCAGTGATAAAATCAGGAAAAATTTTAGTAGGTGAAGAGTTCTTACTACTTTCATTTTTATTAAGAGATAGGGTATGCTGTATTAAAATATTAGGAGTACTACTTGACGTGAGGTATATAAAAATACAAAGCATACTATACTATACTCTCATAGAATCAAACCTACGTGGTTATACATTGTGACTATATGTGTAACATTTATATTAGAATTAGATTTTAGAAATAGTAAAAATATCATATTGATTTCAATATGTATTACTGAAAAGAAGAAATCTGTCATAATTTTTTGGTTCACAGATATTTATCTTTTAAAATACAAAAGAATATATAGTTGGTATCACAAAATTGACTCCAAACAGTACACATTTATGAAAACCTCAATTTGTATCTTTCTGTGGAAATCACAGCAGAAATCTCCTTGATTTTTAGAGACATAAAATGTCAACTGCTTGTGTGAATGGCTTCACTGCTAAAGTTGGCATTTCATCTTGCAAAATTGTACTGTAAATAAATGCACACGTTGACATTGTTTATATGTGTACACATTGACACACTAAGATTTACAATGAACTTTCTCAAATCCTGGACCCCTTGCACTTACTGAAATAGAATTAAGAATGCTGGAAATCTCAGATCACTTGAAATTACATTCTCTTTCATCTTTCTTCTAGAAAAAATGTCGGGTCATTGTTACTTGATCAGTTCTCAAGTCAAGTGAGACCAATTTTTACTCTGATAAATTGCACTCTCACAAGGCCATACTGCTGAGTGTTAGTTTGACTCAGATGGCAAAGGAGACAGTAGAACTACTGGGGATTGTCCATGCAGTTGCATTTTCTCAGTGAAACAAACTAGATATTCTAAAGGGTATTTACTGAACAAAGGATATAGGAATGAATATCTTAACTCATGATTCTGAAATTTTGAAAGACAGAAGCTTTGGTTATTTGTATTACACCTTTAAAGCTACTCTGTTGTTATATTATTCGTTTTTATATTTCATTCGGCTTTGTCCACAAATATATGCTTTATGCTCCCTTTATTACATCTTATGATGCTATCGATTAAACATTTATCTTCATAAAACTCTCAAGTATGTCATTTTAATAACACTTAAGCCTGGCAATATTAACTCTTCTTTTCCGTATTTTCAGGAAGACTGTAGTTTAATAAGTGTAACTGATGAACTGATTTTGTTCTTTGTCTGTTCTAATTGTTTTATTTCTTGAAGAATTGGCAATGGTACATTCGTGGAAATTCTACTGTGATTTACTGCATTTGTTCATAAATTTACACATGCTCCCTTAGCCTGTTTCATCATTTATGAGGAATAATGTATAACTCTATCATTTTTATTAGTGTTAAGTTTCCTTGGAGTCTAAATTCAGTATTAAGGTTTGAACTAGGGCTTCATACATGGCACATGAATAGTCTACTGTTTCATAAAAATCTTTCTTCATCTCTTTCTTTTTATTATTACTATGGATTGAACTCAGAGACAGACCCTGAGCTACAGCTCCCAACCATTTTTTTTTAAACATTGAAACAGTCTTAACTAAATTTCACAGGTTAGAATGAAACTTACCAGTCTCAGCCTCAGCCAGAAGGCAGGAATTAAAGACACGTACTTCCATACCCTGCTCATCTCTTTACTCTTCAGTATCAAAGCAACTAAAATTCAAAGTGCATATGATGGTGTTTTGCCATCAACAATGAAGTTGTTATTTTTTAGAACGGTAAATTGAAACCAAGGCCTTTATTCCATGATACATTCACTGCTTCTTATTTTATTTTTTGAGACATGACCTTGCTAGTTTTCTACATTGCCAGGAATGCTGGAATTGCTGGTGTACGTAGTCATGTGGAGATTTAAGATAGCTCTAGGAGTAAATGTGATAGACTTTAATAAATGTATTCATGCTGGGCGTGGTGGCGCACGCCTGTAATCCCAGCACTTGGGAGGCTGAGGCAGGAGGATCGGTGTGAGTTCGAGACCAGCCTGGGTTACAAAAGTGAGCTCAAGGCCAGCCTGAACTGCATAGTGAGACCCTGTCTCAAAAAGAGAAAAAAAAATCTATTCATGTTATATAGTAGGTGGCATTATAAGTGAATTTGTTCAAAAGTTTTCTAGGGATAAGATACTGCATTAAATAGTATATTTTAGGAACTATATGTATAAGTAAACAACAACAACAACAACAACAAAAAGTCTTGTGCTCCTATACAGTAAAAGAAAATCCTAGGAAGATGTTTCTTTTCTTTTGCTTTATATACAATGTGTGTGTGTGTGTGTGTGTGTGTGTGTGTGTGTGTGCGTGTGTTCGCATTTTGACACAGGGTATTACTATGAAGATCAGTCTGGCCTTGTACTTACTACGTAACCCAGGCTGGATTCAAACTCTTGGCAAACGAATGATGCTGCCTTGCCTGGCTCAAGCCATCTGCTTATTCTTTTTTTTTTTTTTTTTTTTTTAATGTACAGGGTCTACAGGATATCACCACGTATATTGGATTCATAGTGATCTTCCTGTTTTCAGTCCAGTCTGCCAAGTACTGGGAATACCAACAGCATGTATGACCAGGCCCAGTATCAGTTGCCGGGGGGCGGGGGCTGACACAGCTCTCGAGGGATCAGATTGTGGTCCCTGCATCTGCTTAAGCAGGTGCTTCCATTTGCTGAGCTATCTGGCCGGCTCCCCCAGTTGCTTACTCTTCATTAATCATTTCTATAATAATTAGAGTTCTTACATTACCACCTGAGAATTTTCAAGAATCTTATATGATGTAATTGCTCTTAAATATTTAAGACAGAATTTATGAAAACAAATACTAAAACACAAATCTTCAGTTATTATATCTTGAATATATACATATCATTTCATAGATAACAAAATTTTTTCACTAAAACAGTGTCATTTGAATTGCAAAACAATTCTAGGAGAATGGTTAATAAAACATTGTTGCCTTCTTCAGGTTTTAGATGGAGAAACTCATATAATAACAAGATTAATGGTGTTTACTCAGAGTGACATGATATTATTCTGTCAGTAAAAATCCTAAAGCTCATGTGAATGACGATTTTTGACACACAACTCTAAGCCCTGTAGTACAAAAATGTGTTTACTACTTTGTACCACACATGCACATGTATACACTTTAAATATTTTTGCAGAAAAAAAATGCATAGTCTGTAATTTACAGTTAAAATTTAAGTCAACAAATAAATGACACTGAATATAGCTGTGCAACACTGTATCCAAGAGAAAATTGAAAGTGAATTTTGCAATGAATATAACTAAATGAGATGATCTTTGGAATTCAAAAGTATGTTATTGATGGGCTAGGGAGATAGCTCTATAGAATAAGCATTTGCCTGCCAAGTGCAAGGGCCTGAGTTCAGTCCCTGATTCAGCCAAAAAGATATGCTACTGTAAATTCTATAACTTCTCGTTTAACAACCAATTTATAGAATCTTAGAGTTTCACAAAAGACTAAAGTAATTGTTTTATATTTAAATTTAAAAATTGCTATTGATACATATTGTAAATTGGTAGTTAAGGAATAATACTATTATGTTTATTTTTTTTTTATTTTTTTTTTTGGTGGGACCAGGGTTCAAACTCACGACCTTGCACTTGCCCAGCAGGCACTTGTGCCTCGGAGCTATCTCCCCAGCCCCTAATACTATTATGTTTATATCAAAATAAATTAGATCCAAGAAGGATAGCTATAAATTTTTATAAGTACTAACATTTTACCTTCTTCTTAACATTATGACTATAGTGTCGCAAATAAGAGCAATTACAGTGAGGGAGGTAGACGGACATGCTTAATAGAAAAACCAGCCTGTATTACATACATGTACCAACTCCTTAAAATGAATATAAAATGCATATATAGCAAACATGTACTACTAAAAATATAAGAATCAGAAAAAAGAATAGCACTTCATTTCTGAAAAATAGAATGCATCATGTAGACAATATTCACTGAATTCAAACTCTAGAGAAAAAATAAGCACATTTATAGGACTTATTTATGTGATCTTATGCCTAGTTTGAGCATATGGAATCCATTTTAAATTCATAGGTAGTAGAAAGGCAACAATATAATGATAGTTAAAGTTTATTTACTTCCAAAATTCATGAGTTGAAACATGAATGCAAGGACAGTAAGAGATAGAGACTTTAAAAGTAATTCAATATTAAATGTAAAACCTTCTTGAATGATGTCCTGAAGCAGAGATTCCAAGACGCCTTCCTACAGTGTGAAATGTCAAAAATTCAACAGCTTACAAAGTGAACAAAGGCCCTGGTCAGCACTTACATGGTTATTTCTTTATCTTGAATATTCTAATACCTAGAACTTTAAAAAAGTAAATGCTCAAAGCAATAATTTTGTGACATTTTTTTGTGTAAAATTCTGAAATAATTAAGATCAAACTATATTTGCTTCTGCATTTTCTAATCTATTCCATTTATCCTCAGGTCTATTTTTTCCAATACCACGCTGATTTTATCACTGTAGATTTGTAGTATAATTTTGAGTGAATAATTGCAATGCTTCCTGCCTTATCTTTGTTGCTCAAGATTGTCTTTTCTATTCTAGGTCTTTTCTGGTTCCAAATAAATTTTAGGTATGATTTATTCAGGTCTATGTGGTATGATGATAGTATTTAGATAGGAATTGTGTAAAATGTGTATGACAATTTTAGGAGTATGACCATCTTCAAAATATTGGTTCTTCCTATCCAGAAGCAGGGAATGGTATTCCATCTTCTCAAATCATTGTAATCTCTCTTTTCAGTGTACTATGGTTTGCATTGAATAGATCTTTTATTTCTTCAGTTAGATTAATTCCTATGTATTTCATTTATCACAGTGCTATTGTAAAAGGTATTATTTCTCCATCTTCCCTCTCAGTGTGTTTGTTATCTGTGCAGAGGAATACTACTGTCTTTTTGGTATTGAATTTTTACCCTGCTATGCTACTAAATTTGCATATGAATTGAAGTAGCTTCTTGATGGAGTATTTTTTGTCTTTCAGTTTAACTTCTCCTTTACCTATTCTTGTTCTTTTTACTTCTCTCTCGTCTCTAATGACTCTAGCTAGTGATACCAGAACTATGTTGAATAGGAGTCGTGATAGAGGACATCCTTTTATTGTACAAGACCTGAGAGGAAAAGATTTCAGTTTTTCCTATTTAGCTGTTAGATTGTCATAGATGGCTTTTATCAAATTGAGGTACAGGTCATCTATTCCAATTTTCTGTAGGTTTTTGAACATGAATGAGTGTTGGACCTTCTCAAAAGCCTTTTCTGCATCAATTGAAATGATCATGTGGTTTTTGGACTTGGCTTTATTAATATAGTGTATTACATTTACTGATTTACATATGTTGAACCATCCTTGCATCCCCAGGATGAATCCTACCTGCTCATGATGTACAATCCTGTCAAAATTTTGGGGTATTCTTTTTGTGAAGTTTTTATTGAGGATTTTTGCAACAATGTTCATGAGAGAGATTGGCTTGTAGTTTTCATTTTTGCTACATCTTTCTCTTGTTTTGCTATCAGTATCATATTGGACTCAAGGAACAATTTTGGGAGGATTGTTTCATTTCAATTTCATTGAATAGTTTGAGGAGTATTTGGATGATATCTTCTGTAAATTACTTGTGGAATTCACCTGTGAATCCATCTTGGAAACAACCAAAATACCCCTCACCTGGAGAATATTTGAAAAAGTTGTGGTGTTTTTATACAATGGGATATTATTCAGGTAAAAAGTATGATAAACTGAAGACTACATGTATAAGTAGATGGATCTTCAAGATATCCTTACACATGAAATAAACAAGACTTACATTTGTAACTATTCTATAGTCTTCTTAGTATAAATACCCAAAAGAAATAAAAATGGAAAGGCATAACACAGCTAAATGTAAATAAAGAATTTAAGGATTATACAACAAAGAAACAGCAAACAGAAATGTTAGGAAACATGAGAGGTGCAAAATCACGCACTTATATACACAGGATGAATTAGAACATGGTCCTAAGAATTTCCAACAGGTGTTTGACAATGAGGATAGCAATGTATAATACTAAGACTGTGCTTGGAATGCTTTTTCATTCTGATCTTTTAGATGTGTGCTGCTTGTAATGTTATTTAAATTATTGCTGTAGTCTCCCTCAAGTAAAGGTATGTTTTAACAAAAAAAGGGTAATAAAAGAGAACAAGAGACAAGGGGGAAAATGCCATAGGTTTGACCTATTACAATTTCATATAACAATAATTTCCAAATCTTTGTTGAAAAATGTGGAACTTATTTTTTTACAATATTCTATATGGATTTATTAGAATATCAATGATTGATGGAAAACACTGGTTCACTCTTAAGTCTAAGGAGTTTAATATTCAGGAAGACAGTGATGTTAAGCTCAAGTACTTATTCTTTAAAGTAATAGTATCACTAAGCTTCTCCCCTAGAGGGTTAGGACCTAAAGTTTGTCAAACAATATTTAGAGAAAATCAAGGGCTACAAGGATAGCCAATATTTTGGCCCTAGCCCGTCAGGGTCAGTGAAGACTCAGGACATAAGAGAATCTGTACTGTAACATCCTATAACTCTGTGTTGCCTCAAATTTTCTGTTCAAGGAGATTATGGTACCACAAATGAAAGGGATTGACGATGTGTAGTGTGCCTAAGGAGAGTCACCTAGAGATAAAACATTCTTTCAGGCTTTCACAGACAGCAAACTGTTCATGGAATTACCATGACTCATCCAGATAGCTGATACTGACAAAATTACTACAAAATGCTGTACTTGGTTTTGAGGCAAATATTGGGGGGGGGAGTTGACTGACCTTGTCAGATAAAAATGTTACATATTTTGTTATATAGGTTTTAACTTGGCCTTAACTATCTAGCAGAAGAGTTTAACCATGAGGGATAAAAAGTAAAACTATATTAGTATGCTAAGCTTTAAAGTATTCAGCAGCTTCCAACATTGCCACTTCTACAGATAATCCACTGCTATTATGGAATATTGGAGTATTCATAGAACTACCTTCTCAGTACAATGAGAAGAAATATTTGTATCAACAGTGTTTAGAAAAGTTATCATGTCTGTGTCTTGTACTTTGAACAACTAATATGGAGACAACAATAGGCATTGTGTTAATTAATGTGGCTGTCCTACTGACATGTCTTCAAACTGTCTCACTGTTATTTCTTTTTAAAAGTAATAAAATTATAAATAAGAATATTGAACTGTAACACACAAAAAAAGATCACATGATTATTTTCTTCATGAGGGATAGTTAGACAGATAGATAGAGACAGACGATAGCTTTATTTGATATAAAGTTTTGCTTATTTTTAAATGTTTAAATATTTATTTATTTATTTATTTATTTATTTATTTATTTATTTATTTCAGGACTGTGCTATGCAGCACAGAATCACAGTGATGCTCCTGTTTCAGCCTCCCCAGAACATGGATTACAGGTGTGTGCCACCACAACCACTTTCAGTGGTTGCCACAGCACATCTTGGATTCCCCAGGCTGACACTGCACTTGATACAGCAGAACAAACCCAGATCCTTGAGCTTCCCAGGAAGATGCTTAGACTGCCAAGTTGCCTCCCCAGGCCTTGCTCACTGATCCGAATTTTGTAGAGAACAGTTACTATGACATATAATAAAGTGGTATTTGCATTCAGGAACATAATTTGTCCCTCAGTTCTGAAGAAAATACTTATTAATGTTTCTCATCAGATGTAGAGTTTGCAAATAGAAAAAAAAATTCACACTCTTCTGTTTGCTAATCAAATTATTAATCACAGAATTACTGGTGAATCAGTGTAATACTGTACATCATTTCTAAGAAAAATGTTCCTAAATGTAACTATATTTTTAAAAAGTAACATTGTTCTATGTAACCCAGCAAAATTTAGTAAACTAATATGATTTTCTTATGAGGCAAGGAAATTTTTCTAATTGTTCAAAATATTTTTAAGAATCTTATTTTCAGAGTGGCTTTAGACCATATACTGTCCTAACTTTGACTGAGAACAAAAAATATTAGGCCATAACTTAGATAAATTAACACATCATTCAAAATAAGATAAAACTAATCACATGGTCCTTTTTATATCATTAGTGAAAATAATATTTAAATTATAATACCTTTGTGCTTCTATAAACTCTGATTTGTAAGGATTCTCATGGAGCAACATAGATTTTTCACCTGAGTATTGTTTTAAACTAAAAATGGAAGCCTTTTCTGATGGATTAACTAATGTGCAACTTGAAACACCCAGCTGAGCCGAATCAACATAGTACCAGCTGCAGAAGGCCCACCTGTGTATTGCTGCAAATAGCTTAAAATGAGAACTGGAGGGAAAGATGATCTGCTCTTGATTCTCCTGGAGAGACTTAAGTTGGTTTTCCTAAAATGAACTCAGCTCTTGTCAATATCAGAAGTTAGGTCCTTGCTGTCACTGAAGATGATTTGGTGGTCCTTTTCAGGCAAGCTCTGATCCTTACCTTGAACACTGCTGCCTGGCTCTGGTGTATATCCCTCAGCTTGGCAGCATAGATCCTTCGTCCCACTGGCACAAACTTTCTAGCTTCCACCACTTGACCTTCGGTTGTCCCAGTGCAGATCCTTGATACAGGCTTGCAGAAGACTTTATTATTGAATCCAGTTGTACACACTGGGGACATTGCTGTGGGATTTAGGTCTTCAGCCAGACTAGAGCAGCACGTTGCCCCGGGATCCAGGACCTCAGCTGCATTCTTTGTGTCACTAGTATGCAGACAGATGTCCACATTCTTGCCTTTGACTCTTGGGTAAAAATTATAAAGTAATCCTTTAAATTATGTGTCTTGTATGAAGTCATTGGGCTTGCAAACTATGACTAAAATACATATCTGAGAACTGGGTGCATGCTTTGTATGTGCCAGGAATATGCCAACATTTCATAATGTTATGCTGTTATCCTAGTGGAAATTTTGGAAAATTTGTTGGTTTGTCTAAAAATAAATGAATAAATAAATAAAACAAACTGAGATAAAATAGGAATTAAACGTGTTCTCAGTTTATCTTAGTTTAGTGAAACATCTGCTGTTTATTTTCAAGGAGACTTATTTATAATATACATCATTAACTTTGGTGCCAGACTTAAGTCTTTTCCCACAAGTCATTGACTTCTACACGAAAAAGTTAATTTTTGAGCATATAGCTCAAACCATTTTGTAAATATCCATAGTCAAATACACTCTTAGCAGAAGGCACTATAGTTATAAAATGTCACCTAGGTTTTATTCAGTGTTTACCGTGTCCCAATGATTGTGAAACCTTAAATAATATCTGAGTGCTTTGGGATCCCATTCTGCATAACAACTAACAACTCTTTTTTTTTTTTTTTTTTTTTTTGAGAAAGAGTCTCTCTATGCAGTTCAGGCTGGCCTTGAGCTCACTTTTGTAGCCCACGCTGGTCTTGAACTTGCACTGATCCTCTTGCTTCAACCTCCCAAGTGCTGTGATTACCGGCGTGTGCCGCCATGCCCGGCCCAAAACTCTTTAGTATGATTTGATTAAAATTAATAATCTTATCATTTACATTTATACAATCAAGAATACTGAGGCACAATAAATTTAAGTAATTTGGAAATTACTAGGGATAGAATTTAGTGGCTGAGGACTTTTCTAACATGTACAAGGTCATGGAGTCAATGTTCTGCATGGCAAAATATGAGAACAATACCAACCACAACAGCAATAAAGTTTGGCAAAACGTACGATTGCTGGAGATAGGATAAAAAGATAAACATCTAGTGTAAATTCTGGGTTCCTGACTTTTACCATTGGAACCCTGGGATGGTTCATTTAGAAGATGTATGAATTAAATATAAAAAGCTATAAAAAATCAATGGAGAAAATTAGTTTCGTAGAATACCTGACTGCTCTTCATTATGCTTATTTGCAAAAGGTATCAAGTGCTAATCCCATATGTCTGTTCCAAGCATCACTCATGACTGCATTCCTCTTTGAAGAAAGTTCACTTTTCTTTATAGGAACAAAACCACAAAACCTAAAGGTGGCTTTTGAAATTAATTATATCCTAATTTATTTGCTGTGACTACCTAATATTCTGCTTGAACTGCTAAGAATCTAAGTATCTAATCAACTACAATGTTACATTAGTTCAAGGAATTGAAATCTTAATACATGAAGAAATGATTAGGTTTCGGGAACATTTTTGTACATGTTTACAGTACAGAGACTTTACAATCATCATGGGGAGTGGGTTTATATATATAACATGACTGGATGTTTGAATGCTTTTCCCCTTTCTTCCTACTCCCTTCTCTTCTAAGTCTCCTTTCTTCATTTGATTTTTTTATTGATATTGTTCATTACATATCAGGTGTGAGACATAAAATATTTACATTAATTGAGGATAAGTTTCTGAAAATGGCATATATTTGTTATACTCATTTTCCCAACATCCAACCAGTTCTGTTGTCCTTGGTTTCCAGAAACTTTCCTTTTGTAACATATCGAGTCCTTCGTCTCCTATTCATCTTTTTTTGCTTTTTGTTTGCACTTTTCCTTACTCAAAAGAAAAGACAGTGATTGAAGAGTGTGTAGTAGATTAATTTCAATCATATATTCCAGGTGCAAATTTTTTCATAAAATTTTTTCACAATTACTCTTCCAAGTAGTATATCATGTGCAGATGGCACATTTTCTTTGAGCAGTCCTTTGTTGGTGGATATGTAGGCTGCTTCCAGACTCTAGTAATTGTGAGTTCTGCTACTATACACATCGATAGGCATATATCATTGATGTCTCAAGCTTTGGACAAAAGTACCTAGAAAGAGTATAGTTGTGTCATATGTAACTTCTAATTTCAGATCTTTGAGAATTCTCTGTACAGATATTCACAATGATTGTGCTCATTTACTTCAACAGTTTAGGAGTGTTCCTTTTCCATCCCAACAATGTCAGTATTGTCATTTTCTGACGATTTGACTGCCATTTTTCGTGGTATAAGATGGAATTTTGTGTTGTTTCAATTTGCATTTCTGTAATACCCAGAGAGATGCTGTTATAGATCACTGAATTTGTCAACTTGACCAAATGAAGTTGGATATCCATAGTTCTGGGTGTGACTGAGAAGATTTACAGCTGACAAAAAATCGACTCTGGGTAGGTTTGATATCTGAAAGTTATAAAAGGAAAAAGAAGAATGAATGTTGGCACCTGGGGTTTCGAAGAGCTGCACTATTCACCTTCATTTTGAATGACATCACCTGGCTTTGAACTCAGATTCCTCAGCCTTCCAGTGCCAAACTCTAACCTTCTGATATGAACTTGCATAGAAAATTACAATGACTTGCTGGCCTTGAACTTGATCTTTGAAGTCTTCAGTATGTAGTCAAATCTTATAAATTGTTGCACACCTACTTCTGTGTGTGGCTATTGAAAATCAATCTTGCAAATTCTTATATAGTTTTATATCTTCATCAAATCTGTTTCTTCAGTAAGCACTGATTAATGTGGTTGTCAAATCTTTTTTTCATATATTTGTTAGTCATTTATATTTCATTCTCAGAGAAGTGTCTATTCATTTCACTTGCCAATTTTTTTACACATTCTTTTATTTTAGGTTGTCTATTTTGTTGAGTTCTTTGTTTATTATAGATATAACTCTTCTATGTGATGAATAGCTGGTGAAATTATTTTCCATTCCATACGTTGGCTTTTCACTTTATCTGATTGTGCAGACTTTTAAAATTTTATATAATCATATTTGTTGATCATTACTGTTTTTTTCTTGCTTAAATACAATTCTTTTTTAAGAGTACAATGTAACAGTAAAAGAAAAATTACAATCGATACAGAATTGCACCAAGCAAAAATAATATGCTTTTTCACAGTATTTGTTGCATTGCATAGTGTTGTCTTCAAATTAGTTGTTCAGGAGCTGGGATGATAACAGTGGAATCAGTCCAAGCTCCTGAGATAAATCCCTGGTAGCGGAAAAAAAATAACTAAAATTAGTTGTTCCTATTATGAAATATATGCATAACAGATAGGGAAAAATAAAGAAAAAAGAAAAATATTTTTCTGGCAAAATAGCTCAGCAGCCTGTAGTATCTGTTTATGCAAGCTTAGGCAAAGTGCAGGGACCATGATTCGATTCCTAGCACCACATACTGTGCCAGCCCCACCCTCCCTTGAAAACTAAGAAAAAAGTGTAAACTACTTGAAAAAATTAAACAAACAAATTAAGGATTAACTGTTCCTTTTCATAGACCAGCAGGCTTCCACAGCACAGTTTTCTAAACCATCCTGCTTGCTCATATGGAGGAAGCAGCCCTAGTCCATCTCCTGTCCTTTTGCTCAACTCGTTACTTCCTTCCATTTGAACAGAAAATAGGAATGATCCCATTTCCCAGAATGTATTGTATCGTTCAGATTTTATTGTCTGTTTCAGGCTCTCACACTAAGGAAATAATGTGATATTTACATATGTAGGTCTGATTTATTTCACTTAAGTGTATGGTCTCTAGTTGCATCCATTTACCAATAAAAGCCTCAGTTTTGTCCTGTTTTACACATTAATAACACATCATGTGTAAAAATATCACATTTTCTTTGTTCATTCCGCAGGTAATGGGCATTTCCGTTATTTCCAAGATTTAGTTATATTGAAGAAGAGTGGAGAAAGTGAACATCCTTGTCTTGTTCCTGACTTTAACGGTCTTCTTTATTTTCTTTTTTGGATAAAATTGGGTAGAGGTTTATCAGTTTCATTTATTCTTCTAAAGAACCAACTCTTCAGGGCTGGGAAGAGAGCTCAGTAGAATAAATGCTTGCCTGGAAAGCTCAAGGGCCTGAGTTCAATTGATGGTTCCACAAACAAACAAAATTCTTTGATTTATTTATTCTTTGTACGGTTTTCTTCAGGACCCTTGCATTAATTTCTGCTCTAATCACTATGCTTTGTTTCCTTTGGGCTTTGGGTTTGACTTGGTCTTCTTTTTCTAGGAACATGATATGCAGCATTTGATTGTTTATTTAGACTCATTCACTTATTCTAATCTGCAAATCTACTACTATAATTTTCCATCTTTATTTTTTGTCTTTTGAGACAGGGTCTCTCCCTGCACTTCAGGCTGGCTTTCAGCTCACTTTTGTAGGCCAGCCTGGTCTTGTACTTGCGCCAATCCTCTTGCCTCAGCCTCCCAAGTGTTGACATTACAGGTGTGTGCCACCACATCTGGCTATAATGTTCCATCTTAATACAGATTTCATGGCATTCCACAGGTTCTGATAAGTAGCTTGCATTTTCATTTTTTAAATGTATTTAGAATAGTGTGTTCAGAGTCTCACAGTGTAGATCAGACTTCTATTGATCCTCTTGTTATCAGCCTCCCAAGAGGCCCAGCCTCAGTCCTCATCTCAGTGTACTCTGGGGGCAGGGCCAGCACAGCACACCAGGGTTCAAATCCTGACTGCTGCTCTCTGCCTCAGCAGGTGCTATAGTCCCCTGAGCTATCTGGCAAGCCCTGCATTTTCATTTGATTGCAAATATTTTCTAGTTTATTCTTTAATTTCATATCTGAACCAATGATTGATCAGGATATTTTATTTATTTATCTATTTATTTATTTATTTATTTATTTATTTATATGGGGCAGGGTTTGAACACATGACCTTGCACTTGCCCAGCAGGGACTTGTGCCATGGAGATATCTCTGCAATCTCTAGGATGTTATTTAATTTCCATATATTTATTGTATTTTGTGACTTCTTTTGTCAATAATTTCTTTCTTTGTACTAAGTTCAGACAGTATGCATAGGATAATTTCAATTCCTTTGCATTTACTTAACTATGCTTTGTTTGCATATATGTGGCCTATTTTGGAGAACATCACATGTGCAGCTAAAAATACTATGTATTGTGTTGTGGCTGGGTGAAACACTATGAAGTTTTACTCAGTCCATTTCTTTGCAAGTTGGGTTTAGTTATGTTATTTCTTTACTGATGGTTGCCTAGTTGATCTCTCTTTGTGACAGCAGTGTGCTAATGTATCCCATTACAACTGATTCATTATTCGTTTGTTTTTTGACATCTGTTAAAATTTTGCTATTGTAGATGAGTGCTTCTACATTGTATGCATATAAATTAATATTTTTTATCTCTACCTGTTGCAGTTTTTTCCTAATAAGTATGTAGTGACCTTTTTTATCTCTTTATCACAACAGGCAAGTACTTATTCTACTAAACTATCTCTCATTTGTGGTTTGAAATTAATATTGTAAGCTACTACAATAGCTACCCCTGATTTTTTCTGGACTTTAGTTGCACTGAGTATTGTTTCCCATCCTTTGACTTCAGTCTAAGAATTTTCTTTTCACTTAATGTGTTTCTTGTATACAGCATACTATTTGGAATTTTTCTTTCTTTCTTTCTCTCTTTCTTTCTTTCTTTCTTTCTTTCTTTCTTTCTTTCTTTCTTTCTTTCTTTCTCCTTTTCTTTTTCAGTACTGGAGATTGCATTAAGAACCTTGTACTTACCAGGCAGGTGCTTATGCCACTGAGCTATAACTTCAGCCCTGGAATTTGTTTGTAAATCTACTCTTCCAGTCTATCACTTTTCTTAGTGAATTGAAGCCATTCCAGTTGACGACGTTATAACTGATATGCATTGGCTTATGTTTACCATATTTTATGCCTGCTATGGGTTCCATACTTGATCTGACATTTAATTACTTCTTCTGTTTTGTAATACTTTTCCACTGTTGCTCTTGAAGTTGTGGTTGTTTCTGTCTCCTTCTAGAATATCTTTACTCTTTGTACGGTTGATTTGCTGATCATGAATTTCTTCAGTTGTTCTTTGTCATGGAAGAACCTTATATCACTATTGAAATGCTAGGTATTTTTGCAGAGTTCAGCAATCTGGGATAGAAGTTATTTTCATTCAGCACCTGAAATACTTCACTTCAAGGTTTTTTTGGTTTGTGTTGAGAAACCTGACTTGATTCTGGTGGGATTTCCATAGTAGAAGATCTGCTTCTTCTCTTTAACAGCCTTTAATATGATTTTTTTGCTGAATTTCTCAGATCTTATTTATTACGGTTTTAGCTGTAGATTTATTTTGATACAGGCTATATGGAACTCTATGTGCCTTCTTTTTCTGTATGTCAGATTGTTTTCTCATGTTTAGAAGAATTTCTACAATTACTCCTGAAAATGGTCTTTTTGTATCATTTGTGCTGACTTGTGCTGTTTCATTGGCTCATATTATTCTTATATTGCTTTTCTATGCATTGTCTTATAGCTGTGGAATTATTTCCTGGTGCCTTGCTAATTTTAAGAAATCTTTCCTTTCACATTTATTAGGCACACTGCTCTTTTAGCGTTATGAAATTCTACCTTCAGTATAATTTCAATTTTTTTTTTGCCAGTTTATAATAGAATTCTTAATTTCCTAGATATCTTTTTCTTCATTATAGTTTTTTCCTGTATTTTTTGCTTAGAATGTCCATTTTTCTATTTTTTTATTTATGCTTCTTAATCTGTGCTGAGCAATTCTTTCATGGATTTTGTAATTTTTTTTTTTGACCTGAGTTATTATTTCTGGTTTTATTTTTCTATAGCCTTCTTTCTTTACTCTAGTTGGTGTCATTTCAGAAATTTCAGGTGCATAAGCTTTATATTCTTCAATGTTCTTATGTTTTGGACTTTTTCTGGGTGGACTGGAGAACAGAGATTGCCTTCTGTTTTTGCATTTTTACATTGTTTTTGGAGGTTTCATTGATCAGTTGGCTTAGCAATGGTAGGAAACCAGTGGAACTTTGGTCTGTAAGGGACCTGTTACAGCAGGGTTGGAGAGTAGTATTCACTAAGGCTCTAATTACTGGGTTGGGTGAATAGACATCACTCAACAAAGATTCTATGCAGGTTGTGGCCATGGGTCTGATTTTCGAGGATGCCGAGGCTTCCCTGTACCCTTCTAAGTTCTCAGGTGGTTGGATTAGGCACAAGTACATCGACTTCACCTACACACTCAGGTCCACAGGTCAGGTCTCTACTTGTCAGAATCATGGGACTGCCCAGCGTACATCTAAGTACTCCAATGGTGAGACCAGATGCCAGCATAAAACTTCATACTTGCCTACACTGGGGTTTATGGTTCATACTTCACCAGAATGCCACAGGCTTCCCAGAATACATCTAAGCTATCAAATGGTGGCAATGGGTGATAGTATAAGCTGTCTAAAATCAAGTGTGTCATATAAAGCCCTTCTGACACCTGCAATTTCAAGGTTTTTATTTTAAATTTATTATTTCAATTATTTATTTGGTGCAGGATATTGTTATGCAGCTCAGATTCATAGTGATCCTCCTGTCTCAACTTACCCAGTACTGAGATTACAGGTGTGTGCCACTGCTCCTGTTTTCAGTGGCAGCATGGCACAGGGCTGCAGTAGCTTGTAGTACTGGGATTAATCCTGGGTCCTTGCACTTGCCTGGCAGGTTGTTAGACCACGGAGCTATCTCCCCAGCCCTACTTCACATGTTTTAATTATTTAAACTTATAGTTTTGCCAGTGTTTCAGTTTTAATGTTTAGATATTTGACCCATTTTGATTTTAGTTTAGTACATGGTGAGAGATATGGGTACTTTTAAAGCTTTGGCGAGCATATACCCATTTTCTCAGAACCATGTGTTGAATAAGCTGCTTTTGCACCCATTGTACTTTTGTACTCTTTGTCAAAGATCAAATAGCTAAATCTGTCTGGAAAGGATTCTGTCTTAGTTACTCTTCTCTCATTGCTGAGACATACATCTGACACTCAAAATGAGGGAAGGAAAGGTTTTGTTAGCTCACATTTACTGGAGATTTCAAACCACATTCAGCTGGCTCCAAGGCAGAGTTGCACACGGCATAGAGCAGCAGTTCATGGTGGCAGGCAGAGAGCAAGAGCATCGGCAGATCTAGCAGCTGCTGAAGCAGCTAACTTCTCATCCAACTTTACATTGAAATACAAATCACCTGACCAGGGGAGGGGCAGCACCCATTTCCACAATAATCATTTACAAATTGCAGAAGGAGCTCCATGACAGCATAAGGCTTTGGAAGAACACCCATACACAAATCATAACAGCTTCTATAACTTTTATTTTGTTCTACTGATCCATGTGGCACTTTCTGTTCCAGCAGGCTGCCTTTTTATTACTGTGGCTTTATAGTATAGTTTGAAGTCAGAAAATATGATTCCATCTTTTCTCTTTTCATCTGATTGCTTTAGTAATTCTGGGTCTTTTCTCATTCCATATGAATTTTAGGCTTATTTCATTTGGTTCTATTAAGTATGCTATTAGTATATTGTTTATAAATGCATTGAGTCTGTATTTTGGTTCCTATTAATAAAAGCAAATATAAAAAGCTGAAAAGATAATTTCAGGAGTATGTCTATGTTAACAAATTTGTGTTGCCTATTCAGTTGTAAGTAACACATTTCAATTTTATTTTCCTTTCTTATTTTAGAGAGTAAAATATCTGAAATATTAACAAGAACAAAGACAAGAAGTAAGCAATTTAAAACAGTAAAAATGACACAGAATTTCAAAATATGCATAGAAAATTAACAATGAATGTTATAATATGTATTACCTTCATTTTTTTATAAAATTACAATATATAGACATCTTATGCCATCTCCTTTTTCAAAGTACAATATTTTTCATGTTGGAAGTACCTCACTTCTTTGATTAAGGTTATTGTTAGATATTTTATTTTTCTGGATGTGATCATGAGTAGTATTGCTTTCATAATATCCTCAGTAAGTTTGTTTTTATTCTATATAAATGTTGTTAATTTTATTGTATGGATGTATTATTTTACTCTAACATTGAATGTGGTTATAAATTTTGAGATATTTTTGTTTTAATTCTTTAGGCCTCCTGTTAGAGGATTATCATTTTAAAATAATAATATGAATTATTTTATTCCTATATGAATAACTTGTTATTGTTTTCTTGTTGTATTCATCTAGCTAATATTTCATGTGTATATTTAATAACACTGATGATAGTGGGCGCCCTTATTTTAGTCCTGATTTTAGAAGTAATGCTTTAATTTCCCTGCACTTAATATTGTGTTGATGATTGGTTTTACAAAAGTAACTTTCATTCAATTCCAGAATATTTCTTCTATATATATTTTCTTCAAGTTTTCCTTTTATTTGTGAAGAAAATTTAGATTTAAAAAATTGTTCTGCTTCTATTGATAAAGCATTTGACTTTCATTTTTGTCTAGAGAACAAAGACTAATAGTCATCTAAAATCAAATATATGGAGAAAATATTAAAAATATTTACTAAAAATGTTAACTCAAGATAATATCCATACTGGGGCATGGCAGGATGGCTCAGTGGTCTAAAGTGCCTGCTTACGAAAGCTTAGGTGGCTGCAGGGACCTCGGTCCTATCACAGGCACCATATGCTGCGCCAGCCCTGCTCTCAGGGCAGGCTGAGCTGGCCGTAAAAATAAATAAATAAACAAACAAAAGTTCTGAAACAAGAAAAAAAAAATTAAAAAAAATTTTAAAAGCTAATATCCAGAGTTTTCAAACATTTCATGATCACAACTTTTCTGATGTTGATTCTGTTTGTGTAATATATTACATTTATTACTTAGTTGCTCTTAGTTACTGTTTTCTCATTGCTTAGTTACTCTTAGTTACTTACTCTTAGTAACTTAGTTACTCTTAGTTACTTAAGTACTCTTCTCTCATTGCTGGGACATTCACCTGTGAGGGAAGGAAAGGTTTATTTAGCTCACAGTTACTGGAGGTTTCAGTCCATATTCAGCTGGCTCTAAGGCACATGGGAGAGCTCAACCTTCCATGGAGCCAGCTAAGAGCAAGAGCACTGGGAGAGCTAGCAGCTGCTTAAGCAGCTATCATCTCTCCTACCTTATATTCAAATGCAAATCACCTTCTCCAGCGAAGGGGCAGTACCTATTTCCACAATAATCAATTACAAATCCCAGAAGCAGCCCTTAGACTGCATTAGGCTTTGGAGGGACACCTATACACAAACCATAACAATTGGTTTTCTTTTTTATATATATTTAGTACAGGGTCTGAAGTGTCTCTCTACACAGATTTGACTCATAGTGGTCCTCCTGTTTTCAGCCTCCCAAGAGCTGAGATTAGAGGGACATGCTACCATCAAGTTTTAATCTCAATCGCTGTAACAGTGGCCCTGGGGGCAAGGCTGGCATAGCAGGACAGGGATTGAAACGCCAGCCCCTGCATCTCCCTAAGTAGTTGTTTTAATCTACTCAGACATCTGTCCAGCCCTTTATTTTCTTATGTTATCATCTTCGCATAAATAAAATGAAATCTACTTGATTAGGATATGTGATTTTTGGATGATGCATTGCATTATACTTGCTAATATACTTGAGAATTTATATATATATATATATATATATATATATATATATATATATATATATATTCATTGAAGTGTTTTATCTATATTTTGTTTTATTTTATTTTTTTAGTTAGGACTTTATCTGAATTTGAAATTAGTGTAACAATGACTTCCATATATTAATTTGAAAGCAATTCATCCCTTACAATTTCTCTGAAGAGTTTGAGGAACATATGTCATATAACATCCTTAACATTTTGAATGATTTAGCTATAAATCTTTAGCTCTGGGTTTTCTTTCTTTCTTTCTTTCTTTCTTTCTTTCTTTCTTTCTTTCTTTCTTTCTTCTTTCTTTCTTTCTGGCAGACTTTTTATTGTAGTCTCATTATCATTGCTCGATATTAGATTGTTTAACATGTTTGCATCTTATTGGATAAACTTTGCACATTGTATTTATCTAGGGATAATTTGTTTTTTTCCAAATTATCTAATTTGTTAGAATGCAATTATTGATAGAAGCAATAGAACGTACTACCTTCTAGAGTTTAGTGGTGTCTTCTAAAGTTGATGTCTTTATGTCAAACTACCTTGATGTGAGCATTTTCTGTCAGTAAATTGGGCTAAATATTTATATATTGTATTTATTCTTTGATGAAACCAGCTCTTTGATTTATTGCTTCTTTGTAATTACTTTTTTAGCCTCAATTTTATCTCCAGTCTTTTAAGTTCCCGCTTTCATTCCACTTTGAGCCTGAGATTGTGGTTGCTTTTTCAACAACTTCAGGTTGCTAATAAGATTATTTATTTGAGCACACTCCATTTTCCTAATGTGAACATTGCTTGGCAGTGAAATTTCCGTTCATAATGGAGCAATGATTCAGCTAAATTTTAATGTACTTTCAGTAACTTCCAGAAAGTGATCAATTTACTTTTGTTTTCTTCTGTAGCTTGTTGACTAGTCATTTGCTGTAATTTTCTAGATTTTCTACATTTTCCGTAATTTTTTCAGTAGTTTTTATTGCACAGTGATCTGATATTATTGAGTGATATTGATTTTCTATATTTATTTCAGCAGGATTTATGGACTAGTATTTCACATATTTTGAAGAAATTATCATGCACTTCAGAAAATAATGTATACTCTGCTGCAGTGGGGTAGAATACTGTGTAGTTTTCTCTTTTGGTCATGCATTCAATGGTATAGTTCATCTGTGATATATCTTAACTGAATTTTTTGTTTTGTTTATCTACCTTTTTGCGAAAGCGGGGTGCTATCATCCCCAACTACGTTTGTGTTAGCACTTATGTGATCTTTTAATTCGACAATATTTGCCTTATTTATATATGTAGTCCAGTATTTAGTGTATAAATACTTGTAAGAATTATTGCTTCTTGGTGGATTATTTGTTTAACAAGTAAATATTCACTCTTTATCTTCTATAGTGTCTTAGATTGAAGTATGTTCTGATGAGATTAAAATTCTTACCTTCGTTTGTTCTAGCGGTCCTGTTCTATGAAATGGTGCTTTATATCCTCTGATTTTTAATCTTTGGATAACTTTTTGCATTAATTGACATTCTTGAAGTCAACAAAATCTTTGATTTTATTTTCCAAAAATTCTGACAGCCTGTGTCTTCTAATTGGAATGTAAATATTACTGAGATATATTGATTGTTTACCATCAATGTACTATTTCTCTATCGAGGTTTCCTTTGCTTTACTATTCTTGTTAATTTTTCTTGTCATGTATTCATTGACTTTGTTTAATGTTTTCATGGGGGGGTTACATTTCTTGATGTTTTTACTTCTGTCTATGATATTCCAGAATATTTTCAAGAGAGCTGCTGCAATATCCTTAATATATTATATAATTTAATATCTCTTGAGTTGGTCGGGTCCATAAAATGTCCTTCTTTTTCAATCAGTCTTGTCAGAGAAGCTTTGCTGAGTGTGGGAATCTATGTTGGAAGTTGTTTCCTCTTATAAAGTTTCACAAAAGATCATCTGGTATACAAGGTTTGTATTGAAATATATGCTATAACTCTCATAAAATTACATTTACATGTAATTTTTTTAAAGTCCATAAAAAAACTGGAGGGCATGTTCACTATACGCTACTTTAATAACGATATGCCTTAGTGTTGTTTTTACCTTTTAAAATTATAGTTGTCCAATATTCTGGAAACATCACTTGTATGTTGAATTCTTTTCACATATTTGGAAAATTTGCGAGTAAGATTTTCTGAAGACATATACATAACTTCCTTTCTGTTATATTCTAGCTTTTGTATAATTCCACTTCATATTATTATGGTCTTCTAATATCATTTATTGGTTTTGGATCATATTCTCTCTCTCTCTCTCTCTCTCTCTCTCTCTGTCTGTCTTGTTTATCCATTTCTTAATCTCAGACACTATCTTTGCATTGATTATTTCATCAACTTATGTACTTCATCATTTATTTCTGCCTCATATCCTTCCAAAATATTGGTGAACTTTTGATTCTGGCATTATCTATTTTCGTAAGCGTTCTTCCAAATTTGTACGTAATTTTTCGTAATCATCTTTGAGCATTTTAAATGAAATTTCCATAATCTCTCAGTTTGAGAGTTCTGCAATCTGCTGTTGCTTTCATCTCTATTTGTGCCCTCTTGGTCTACCTTATGAAAGTTGGAAGGCTGTAGGTCTTCTGTTGCTTTGCTTTCCCATGATTCTGTATTTAACCTCACTGTGATATGAGGTTTTCAGTTCTTCTAGAAAAATACCCAGGGGGGAAATAGTTGACTTGAATAGATCTCCAATCCTAGATGTTAAGGACTCTCCATACTTATTTACATAGTGGTTGTACTATTCTGCACTTCCACCCATATTGCAGAAGGATATATATATATATATATATATATATATATATATATATATATATAAATTGTTTATGAACCTCAGGCAATCCAGATATTGGTGCATTGGGATAGGACCAGTTTTTAGTCACTATTATTTTATCTTGATTATACTAGTAGATCTGACAATGTTGAAATCATTGTCAACTGGATATTGACAAAACTTATTCATGAAGATCCCTTCAACCAGAACAAAAGGAACTAAGAGACTGGGAGTGTTGGCATGCACTGGTAATCCCAGCTCTTGGGAGCCTGTAAATAAGTGGATCAATATGAGTCTGATTGAGTAGGGAGACCCTAAACATCCTATAACCACTATAGTTACTTCCCTAAAATACAAAACTCAGACAGGGGACTATTTTTGTGTGTGTGTGTGTTTTCATGTGTGAGTGTTTAGGGAAGGGTGCACAGGGTATTCAGGTTCTCACTACTAGATCATACTCATAGTGACCCACCTCTTTACAGCCTCCCAAGAGCTAGGATTACAGGCACATGCCACTATGCCCAGTCTCAATTGTTTTCTCAGTGTATCCCTGGTGTGGGCTGGCATGACAGGCCTAGGGCTCAAACTCCCAGCCCCCGCTCTTGCTTGCTGGTGCTTTAATCTACTGAGCTATTTGGCCAATCTCCAGATTTTGGACAATTCATTGATTTATAGTTTGACCTAGAAGAGCTTCAAACAACTAGTTTCTGCTAAATACATTCATCATTACCAGAATTCAAACATGTCACTAGGCTTAGTGATGTATTCTTGATCACACCATCTGCTGATTACACCTCAGTGAAACATGATATTACCCAATGGCATAAAATGCTGTGAAGAAAAAAAAAAAAGATGCTGTGATCTCCCTGGTTTGATCCACTGTCTCACAGATAACAGGAGATTTATATTTAATTTTCAGCCTCTGCAACCCTATCTCCCAAGGCTGTCTCTCACCAAGTTTCTGTAGTAAGGTAATATAATGTAGATTTCAAGAAAAGTTCTCCTGCTGCTTGTGGGTCTCTTTCTCATTTGGGTTGGTATTCTGAGTGTAACCTCTTTTGCCCTAGGTTATGGAAGCCTCAGGAAAAAATGGAGTCATTGACTGAAGATGGTTCCATAGTTCCTGGTCCCGCCTCCTGGGTCAGCAACTGGTAACAGTACAATGAACTCTGGTTCCCTTCTGTGTCCATACAAAGTGTGGCCTGAGTGGGTGTCTGAGTTATTATTTATTTATAAATATGTAAATGAAGTTCTGTTTATGTATGAAAACACTGAAGAAAACTCAAACTTCCATTTTAAATTAGGAAATCAAGCAGTTGCAAGAAAATACTTAAATTAAAGAATGCTATGTCAGTTAAATTTTCCCCTATTGTATATTGGTACACATTAGATATAAAGATTACTGAGTTTAACATTCACAGATAAATTCATGCATATAATACACATGTGTCTTTATTTCAACAGGACTGTTGCCCTAACAAACCCCTTAGTTTCACAATTTTGGTGCGCTTAAATTGAACAATGTTGAACAAAATCCAAACAGCACAAAAACACTTCAAAGAATCAACAACTGAGATCTCATCTTTTTGAAAAGTTTCTGCATTTCTAAGGAAATCTTAGAGTAAAAAGAAAACCCAAAAACTGGGAAGAATATAGCCCATTGTCCCTCCAACAGAAGCCATCTGTTCTAATCCTGTGGGTCGTGACCCCAGTGGGGGTCAAACGACCAAAACATAGAGGTCTCTTAAAGACATCGGAAATCATAATTGTAGCAAAATTACAGTCTTGAAATACCCCAAAAATTATTTTTTTGGTTTGGAGTTACTGCAACATGAGGAACTGTATTGCAGTGTCACGACATTAGAAAGATTGAGAACCACTGATAGAATATAAAAATCCTTTTAATAAGGAAAACCCCCAAATTCAAAGACCCTATCCAAAGATGGTCATCTGAGATGAACATACACTTCTCAGAGGAAGAAATACAAATGACAAACATACGAAGAAATATTGAACACTATAAGTAATTCAAGAAATGCAAATTAAAGTAACTCTGAGATGTCATCTCATCCCAGAAATACTGGATATCATCATAAAATCAGCCAATAAGAAATGATGGAGGGGGTGTTAAGAAAAAAGTAATACTCTTTTAGCTCCTCTTCAATGTCACAACTTTAAGATGCTTTTCAGGAAAATATTCGTAACATCTGCAGTAGCTGCGAAGGGAGACATTTAAGGTTACAACGTTTATGACTAGTTGGGTCTTCTTTCCTATGTGAATGTCCCCTTTCCTTAAGCTTAGCAAGAAATATATCTAGTTACACACTATTTCCATCCCATTCCTGCAAACAAAGCCTATGTGTGTGACTGAGGGCATACTCTGTACATGTATCACTCCTTCAGGGAAGCAGGGTGTTGTTGAACTTTACTGGGAGATCAGTGCCCCTCCAATTGTTTCTATCCAGTTCTCCTCTACCTAAGTTCACATAAGTTTTTGTTTGTTTGTTTGTTTTTGTTTTTAGCAAATCCCATTTTTCTTTCAGAAACTGCCAAACCTACTAGGCTAGAAGACTGAAACATTACATTTTTGTTTCTCTGGGGGTTATTACACTGCAGGCCATCTCTGGATATTTGTGTCACTATGTAGTTGCAAATAAAAGAATTTATGTCTCCCAAAAGAAAAAAAGAAAAGGGAATCCTGCAATATTGGTGTAAGTGCAGAATGGTACAACCACTATAGAAATTAGTATATAGAGATTCCTTAAAAGCTAGGATTGGAGACCTATTCAAGTCAACTCTTTCCCTCTTGGGTATATTTCCAGAAGAACTGAAAACCTCATACCACAGTGATGTATGTGCACACATGTTTATAGCAGTGCAATTTGTGATAGCTAAATCGCAGAAACAATGCAGATGACCATAAACCGAAGAATGGCTAAAGAAGATGTTTTTTTTTTTATTTTTTTTTTTTACACAATGGAGTTTTGCTCAGATATACTATAGTATAAATTTATGTCTCTTGTTGACAAATAGATGCAACTAGAGAACACACTCTGAAGTGAAATAAATCAGACCAGCATGTGCAAGCATAGCATTATCTCCTTAGTGTGAAAACCTGAATGTGTAAAATGGAATCTGAAGAGTGCAGTAGAAAATGGGAAAAGGAAATGAACTTATTCAAAAGGAAAGAGTTACTGAGTTGAGGAGGACAGGAGAGCATGTAGGAGAAAGAGATTTATCTATGTATGTAAGCAGGATGGTTTGTACAACTGTACTCTGTTTTTCTGCTGGTCCATGGAAAGGAGCAGTCAATGCTTAATTTATTTTGTCTACTTTTTTCAGCTGTTTGTACATTTTATCTTCTTAATTTATTGTACATTTCATTTTTTAATTATACATGCATATTTCTGGTAATATGAATAACTGGTTGGAAGAAAACCCTAGATGTTATAACAAATACTGTGAAATTCATATTACCTTGGTAAGTAAAATTTTGTATCATTTGTAAGTTTTTCTGTTTTATTTCTAATTTTTACTCTCTTTAAAAAGAAAAAAATAAGAAAATGTAAGCAATGAGTTTTATTTTTTATTTTATTTATTATTTTTATTACTTTTAATAAGAAATAACAATGTGATAATTTCAAAACACGTTAGTAGTACATTCCCAATAATTGATACAATGCATATTGTTGTCCTCATCTTCAGAGCATAGGATGCAGACATGATAATTTCTTATTGATAGAACAATTTCTTGTCATTGCACTGAGAAAGTAGTTGTTACATAGTCCCATATTCCATAATAGAAGAGGATAATTGGCAGAACTGGTAATGTCAGAAGCTATTGATTTAGACCACTTTACTACTCAACATACTAATCTAGCTTTACTTTTTATGCCTCATGAGTTGTAAAAGGCTCAAGTCAACAGCCCCCGACAATGCCAGATGAGCTCACAATCCACCAGTGTTGTGGACTATTGCACTAAATATACAGCTGCTTTCTCTTTGTGCAATGAAAAGAAAGGTCTGTACTAAGGATGTCTAGACAAGAAATCATATCTGCATCTTGTACTCTTAACAACTACAATGAAGACAATATTACATAATGTATTAACTATTGTAAAATAATAATAATAATAAATTTAAAAGATAAATAAATAAGTTCAAGAGTGTGTGAAGAGTTATTGAGGGACGGAAAGAACAGTGTGTAATGTATTAATACATTACAATTGATAAAATAATTGTACTTTTTCAAATATGTCATTAGCACCTACATTGTGAATGCTAGATATTTCTCTGCACAAACTTGATTAAGACATATGCCTTTTTTGTTTTACTAATTAACACTAACCATAGTTGCACTTCCTATTTTTTCCAAGAGTACAAACTAAAATTTAACTTCCATGAAGACAGCAGTGTTTCATCTCTTCACTCTTTGTCACATTTCTCATAATTAGAATGTTCTGTTATATAGGTCTTTCTTTAACTTTCCCTTAACCACGCAGTAGAAAAATTTAAGCAATGAGTTTTAGTCACAGTCATGAACTCTATTTCCCACCATTTCATCTCCTCCTCCTCCCTCCATTTTTCTTTTCTTGTCTAAATATATCCTAGCTTTTAATTTCTCATCACTTTTTGCAGTTGACATCTACTAGGGTGAATACACTGTACAGATCTTTCAAGTCTGTCTTATTTTGCTTGGCACTATGATTGCCAGATACTTTAATCTTTCTAGCAGTGTGAAAACTTCATTCATTTATGAGTGAACAATACTCTATTGTGCATCTATACCAACTTTTATTCATATATTCATTTATTCAGGAGTATGTACACTTTTTAAACCTTGGCTATTGTAAAATAAAATAGGTACTGTTTCTCAACAAACAGGGGCTAGCAGTTGTCCCAATGGTATACTCACTTTAATATCTTTGTGTGAATAGTGAGCAGTGGTTTAGCTTAATCGAACTGTGGTTATATTTGGAGACTTTTCATGTTTCTATTAAATTATGCCTCCACCAGAATATATTATTTT
Organism: Myocastor coypus; assembly: GCA_004027025.1. Taxonomy (NCBI): domain Eukaryota; kingdom Metazoa; phylum Chordata; class Mammalia; order Rodentia; family Myocastoridae; genus Myocastor; species Myocastor coypus. Next base: position 34,379 of record PVJA010022140.1, read on the forward strand.
TGCATTCTTAGTGATAGTCATTCTGATGGATGAGATGGAATCTCAAATATATATATATATATATATATATATATATATATATACATAATGTATATATATATACTATATATATATATATATATATATATATATATATATATATATATTTTGGGTAGGGCCAACCGGGTGTCCAGGGTCCCACTACCAGATCGTACTCACAGTGATCTGCCTGTTTACAGCCTCCCAAGGGCTGGCATTACAGTTGCACACCACCACTCCCAGTCTCAATTGCTGTTTTAGTG
>PVJA010022141.1:0-34668 GCA_004027025.1 Myocastor coypus
TCCTCCTTCTCCTTTTTCCTGGCATTTTAGTACCCATCTGAACTCCTGCCAAAATAGACAGAAACCTTAGAAAAAGGGAGTTTCCATCAGGAAGGCTTCTCATGCGATGACCGACTCTCACTGAGGGGGGCTCTCTAGTGCTCCATGTAGTGTGACTTGGGCCAGCCCAGCTTTTCACCAGCTGACATCTGGGAACAGCCAGGAGGCTAGAGCACTTCAGGAACCTGAGAAGGAGTTATGACAATCTTCCCGTGAACCACTTAACTTTTCTGTAACATCACTGATATCACCCTGTGCCTTAAGATTTTTAATTCTAGTGAGCACTGTGTTGGAGAGATAGTCCTTTTCATAATGTGTATCAAGCTTACTTCTCAGGTTGGAACAAAACTTGGCAGTTAGGTGGCTTTTTGTGAGGAAATCTTCCCTTGTGCCAGGCATGTGGTATATGCCTGTGGCCCCAGCTGCGTGGGAAGCTCCTGCCTCCTGAGGTGGAGGCAGCCTGAGCAGCACAGAGGTGCTCCTTTCCAGCAGCGGAAGAGAAGTTCCTCCTTATGCTTAGCTGCAATCTGCCTCTCCAGGCTTGGAGTTCGTAGGTCTAGGTCTCTTTAAAAGCAATGCAAGGGCAGGCCATAGAGCTCAGCAGATTAAAGATCCTGCAAGCAGGCACAGGGGCTGGGCGTTTGATCCGCAGGCTTGCCATGCCAGGCATGCTGGCACAGCAAGTGAGACTGGCCGTGGTGTTGCGTGCCTGTAATCCCAGCTCTTGGGATTACAATGGGAGGCTGTAAACAGTCGGATCACTATGAGTCCGATATAGTAGTGAGACCCTGAACACCCTGTAGACCAGCGATTCTCAACCTGTGGGTCACAACCCCAGTGGAGGTCGAATGACCAAAACACAGGGGTCGCCTAAAGCCATCAGAAAATACATATTTCTGATGGTTTTTTCAACCCATGCTATGCCGTGCTGAAATGTTATTTATTGGAATTACTAATAAATGTTTCTCAACATATAATTAAATATTGTTTTTTGTGATTAATCACTAAGTTTAAATTATGTTTGATTTGTAGCAGTGAGAATACATAATGCATATCAGGTATTTACATTCCGAATCATAACTGTAGCAAAATTACAGTTTTGTAGTAGCCACCAAAATTATTTTTTGGTTTGGGGTCACTGCAACATGAGGAACTGTATTGGGAGTCACAGTATTAGAAAGGTTGAGAACCACTGCTGTAGACCCTTCCTTAAAATACTGAGTGAGTGAATGAATGAATGAATGAAATACAATACAGATGGATACTTACATTCCATTTGAGTATATAAGTGACTCAGGTATTTTCAAAGACTGTCTTTCTAAGTCTGCTTTCTCATTTACATATTCTCAGCTTCTTGAAGTTTTCCTAAAAGCTTTATCACCCCGATTTTTTGCAGGGCGATTGCAGTATTGACTCATCTGCTGTGCTAAGTCATTATGCCCAGAACTGGTTGCTGTAATGTTACCTAAGGTCCTTCAGGTCCCTCCAGTGCAGAGTGGCCCACAGTGTCCATCACCTGCTATGGCACTGTGTATCTAGGCACACTGGGCATTGCGCCCTGGCTCCTAAGCAGCTGCTGTGGCCTTGGCCTTACAGGTTGCTCTGCTTGTCCTGCTCGTGCCTCTCGGCCACTTAATACTGCGGCTGTACATCGAGGGCCTTGTACTCATCCCTGCAAAATTCAAGAGGGGGAGTTTTTATCCTCCTCTTTTCATCTATGAAGTTATTTAAAGCCCTTAACAGTACACAAATAAAATTTGTTTTGTGGTTACTCTCCCTATCCTGTGTCTGTTTCTTCTTGGTAAGGACCTGTATACTGTTTCACAGGTTAGTTTTGAGGTTAAATGGAATCACTTATGCATTTGTTTGAAAAATTACTAGCGCATGCCTGTATTCCCAGCACTTGGGAGGCTGAGGCAGGATCAGTGCAAGTTTGTGACCAGCCTGGGCTATGAAAGTGAGCTCAAGGCCAGCCTGAACTGCATAGTGAGACCCTGTCTTTTTGTTTGTTTTTTTGAGACAAGATCTCGCTCTGCAGTTCAGGCTGGCCTTGAGCTCACTTTTGTGGCCCGGCTGGTCTCGAACTTGTACCTATCCTCCTGCCTCAGCCTTCCAAGTGCTGGGATTACAGGTGTGCACCACCACGCCCAGCTTGAGACCCTGTCTTAAAAAGACAGAAATAAATAAGAAAAAGAAAAATGACTGTGTCAAGTACTAGGCTAAAGCATAATACATAACTGACTGTGTTAAATAAAATGTCAGCACTTGGGAGGCCAAGACAGGACGATTGCTCAGAGTTGGAGGTCAGATACATAGTTTGTCTGAACTGTGAACACTGACTGTGAAGTACTGTCTTGCGGCGTTCCTGCTTTGTGGCGTTCCTTTCTGACTGCTTTGGGGAAAGCATGTACAAAATTCTCTGAGGTGTACCCAAGGCGGAACTGAGTATGTGAAAATAGTGGGGTACAGTGATTTCATAGGTGAGCAGCTATACATAAAGCAACAGTGCCTTGGGGCGGGGGAGGGAGAAGGAAACATCCCTGGCTCTGCTTTACTGGCATTTGCTTCCGATGTTCAGCGTATTTATGCAGGAATTTAAGTGGCTATTTCTGTAGAGACAGAGACTTGCTAAATTGTCCAGAAGGATTCGACCTGTGATTTTCCTGCCTCAGCCTCCCTCTGTGCTGATAGTACTGGCCTGTGCCAATGTGTCTACCCTACTACCATTTCTTAGGGAAAAAATTGAAACATTAGGGTTCAAATTTGTAAGAGTTCTTGTTCTGGGGTATCAGAGAAAACTGCTTCCTGGTTCATCTACATGTTTTCCTCAAATTCTGTAATTTTTGTGTGTTGGGAGAAGAAGACATCTGTGTGTAATTGTAAGTGCAGTAATGTTACAAACTATGGTTCTGTTTTGTATTCTTCTAGCCTAACTAGTCTTACACACTATTTTATACTCAATCGCAAGTACGTTATTTTTATGCTTCCCTTGAGTTTTGATGAAACTTAATTGTTTGTAAAGCACATTGAGATCTATGGATAAGCACCATGGAAGATCTAAATATGATTAATAATCACTGAGAGGAAGCAGACCATTTTTCTCAATTTCACAGTAATAGTGACGCTTGTAGATGGAAAAAATATGGAGGGAAACGGTAGAATCACCTTTTGCATGGTGGTGACATAGCTATATCATCTCCATCTTGTGGTGCATTGGCTCTGAAGATTGAAAGTCCAGATGTTAGGGCTGGGGATATTGCAACGCCTGTCTGGCAAGCATTAGGAAAGGAAGAAAGACAAGACAGACAGATGTTGACACGGGGCATAAAGTTGCTACAGTTTTAACTGGATGGAGGTGGTGCTATTTGCTAAATCTGCATGTTAAAGATAACCAAATTAAGGGCTATCTGCAACTAAGGGTAATTTATTCCTCTGTAAAGTCTCTAGCAGGGGTTTCTCCTAAATCTTGAGCTTATTTGTTATTTCCTAAATGGTGTTTGGTAGACTATAACCTGGTCAGTTGCATCTCTGTGTACCAGATAGTATGGTACAGTGTTGCAGTCTGAGTTTGAAAAAACACAAGGCTTAGCACAGAAAAGCATAGTGCCTGTGAAAGCATGATCTTCTTACTTCACCAAAGGTCCCAGATTAGGCTAGTCTTCCTCCTTGAGAGAAGTGACACATTTTTCCAGAGAGAGGTGAGCAGTACAAAACTTGCACATTGCAAGGTGGACACTGTCAGTATGGTGTTCCTTTGGTTTAAGCTTGGGCAGTTTTTGACAGGACTGTGTTGGGATCTAGACTAGGTAGGAAATGTAGATCTTGACTGTGAAGTCCTTGAGTTGCCACGTTAGGTAACATTTTAACCATGCAGAAGTACATTTCAGGGGCCTCTACCAACTTTTCTGTTGTCCCACTGTCATTGCCAGACCTCCTCCACAACCTCTCATCTCCTCCGGCTTGAGTGTGGCCCCCAAATCTACAGCTGTGCTCTGCCTTTCTTGGGCACCTGGCAAGCACTGTAGTTTCTGTCTCTTAGCAGTTGACAGTTCTAGGTACCTAGTAATTGGAGGAACTCACACAGCTCTTCCTTTGTGATAGGCTTACTCCACTTAGCCTGTGTCAAGAAGCTATCCTGAATCTCATTTGTCACATGATGTATGTGTATTCCATATATATATATATATATATCTCCCAAGTTAACTGACACATTCATCTCTTGATGGTATTGAGGTTGCTTTGACATTAGGATGCCATTTACTTTTGCTTATTATGTCTACTTTAGAAAATATTTGACAAGAGCTGCCTCAGAGATCAGGTAGGGTTTTGCTAGTGTCCATTCACATGAGTGAAAATTTCATTCAGTCAGCGAAACTTGGAGTAACTGCAGGTGTGCATTGTGGCAGGGCTGGTGGTACTGTCACATGCATGGGCCAGCAGGGTGCCAGCTGTCACAGGGGAGAGAGGCCCAGGGAGGGACTCCTGCTGAGATGATTTCATTTCAGAACGGTGAAGACATAACCCTGAAGGCGTTTTCCTAGTATGTTTTGGACATGCTGATAGGAGTAGTCAGGAAAGGAAGGAGGAGAATTGCAGAGAGGAAACAGCATGAGCCAGCAGAGGCCTTTGACCGAAAAGGAAGCAGGAGTAGCCCCACAGCTGGGAGCCAGCATGAGCTTGCAGTCTGGAGGCTGCACGGTGGGGCTGGGCAGAGCTTGGTGGGGCGAGGGTGGGGCAGTGTAGGCCAGAGAAGCACTGTGATCTGCAAGGGCACTGAGGACTAGGTGGGAGGATCCGACCTGTGTGTGTGTTTAGTACAGGGTCTGTAGAGTCTCACTATATAGATTGGACCTGTAGTGAACTGCCTGTGGTCAGCCTCCCAAGAGCTGGGATTATAGGCATGCACCACCACGCACAGTCTCAGTCACCCACTCTGTGCCCCAGGGGTGGGACTGGCTCTTGCTCCGGCTCCGGCTCTGGCTCTGGCTCTGGCTCTGGCTCCTGGGTCTGCCTAAGCAGGCACTTTAATCCACTGCTGTCTGTCTGTTCCTCAGACTACCTTTTAAATGATCCTAGAGGGTAACAGGTTTAGATCGTACATGGTAAACAGGTTGGGTGAACAGGTTTAGAATTAAATCCAAACTGTTAATTAAGGAGACTTTTGTATAGGGCTGAAGAGATAGCCCAGCAGACTAAGCACCTGTTTAGGCAACCTCAGGTACCTTGATCCCTGGCACCACATGCCGTGCCCCTCCCCCCACGCTGAGCCTGCCACCAAGTCAGGGTGTGGTGGTACCTGCCTGCCTATAATCCCAGCACTGGGGAGGCTGAAAGCAGGACGATCACTAGAGTCCGAGCTGCATAGTGAGACCCTGTACCAGATATATTAAAAACAAAAAACTGTAATTCTTAAGACAAAAAGTAATAACTGGAATTAGGTGATCACATTGCAAGTGAAACAACATCTAAATTGAATAAAAAGATGGGTGGAACATGAGAACAAACACTAGTGGTAACTCATAGGCATGTACATTGTGTAACGGTCACTCAGCCTGCCTTCAGTTGAGTAATGTATGAGGAAGGCAGGTAGTTCTCCAGAGAAATTCTTACCAACTGCAGGGCACAGATGGGGCTGTTGCTGTAGAAAAATACAGGCTCTAGGAAAGCTGTCTGCTTGGTTTTGGAGCCTTGGGAGATGCATAGGTTTGAAGAGCCTCTGAGGGTGAGGTTCCTGTGGTTGTGCAGGAGAAGTTAAAGGTTTGTGGGAGACCAGCGTGAGCAAAGTCAGTGGAGTGGGGCTGGCAGAGAGTATTAAAGTATGTATTTGGACAAAAAGGCTGCCTTCAGAGAGGAGCTGGGAGAAGAGCATAGGTGTAGCCCTAGGATGGAGAAGACACAGGCAGCTGCCAAGATGCTGCTGGGTTTCCCCCGTGTTCCATTCCTACGCCATTATCCAGAAAAACTGACCACTGTTTCAGTGCTATTCCTTCTCACCTTCACTAGGGCCTTTCAAATGAGTGTGTATACCTAGGAGAAATGAAGCGCTTATGGTGGAATGATGTATTCTCGATTAGTTTCAAATCTGCTGCCAGAACTTTGGTGCACTTTAAGAGGCCAAAAGTAAAGACCTGTGGGCGGCTGCACCGACTGTCCCTGGGAGGCGACACACGTGCGTGCGGGCGGGTGTCCGCGTCGAGCAGCCTGGCTCCTGGACTCGCGCCCGCGTGGGTGTGCGTGGCGCGCGTTCTGTGGACCCGCGGGGACCGGTTCGGTGGCACCGAGGGCAGGTGGAGGTCACATGGCTCCCGCACCCTCGCCCGGGTGAGGAATTATTTTTGGCTCGGAGCCACGCGGGAAGCGCTCGCCCTGCCGCCGTCGCGCGCCGCCGTCGGAGCCCGCAGCCCACGGAGTCGCCACGCCGCGGAGGAGCGGAGCGGAGCGCGGCGCGGCGCGGCGCAGAGGAGGGGCGCGGGCGGCTCCGGCTCGAGCGGGCGCGGCGGCGCCGCTCCATCCCCACGGCGCGGCGGGAGAGACCGAGCTGGGCCGGGCCGGGCCGGGCCGGGCCGGGCCGGGCCGCTGTGCGGGCGGCGATGCAGATGCCGCGCTTCCCGAGGGGCTGCTGAGGACGCCGCCCCGCTGGGAAATGGCTTTCCTGGTGCGTTGCTATGCCAACTGCCTGCAGCCCTGGTCCTCCAAAGTAAGCCCGGTCCTCGGCCGCGGAGGGGGCGCGGGGCCGCGTGGGCTCGCCGGCCGCAGGCGTGGCCGCGCGGGGGTGGGCGCCAGTGGGCGCCGCGGGCCGGGGCGGGTGGCGCCCTGCGCCGGTAGGGCCGGGCCGGGAGAGCTGTGGGCCGAGCCCCGGCGCCTTCCGCCCCTGGGCAGCAGGATAGAAGACGGCGGCCCGGCGTGCGGCTCGGCTCGGCTCGGCCCGGCCCGGAGAGGCTCGGCCGCCATCTTAGCACCTCCGCCCGCCCTGGGCGCCGCCTGCGCCGGGGCCGCGAGCCGAGCGGGGCGCTCAGGCCCGGGGCCGGGAGGGCGGGGCGGGGCCGGGGGGACCGCATCCAGGTGGAGCCGCCCTCGCCTCCTGTCCGGGGCGCGGCGCCCGCAGCTCCGGGGAGCGCGCGCCCCACGCCCCGCCGGGCTCCCGCCTCTTGGTGCCCGCGGCGTGGTAGAGGGCGGTGGCGAGGTGCAGCGTCCGCCCGGCCCGCTCCTGCCGCCGCGCGAAGCCGGGGAGCGCTGCCCTGGGCGCCGGCGGGAGCCCGGGCGCTGCAGCGGGCGGTCGGAGAGCTCCTGCCGCCGAGTGCCCGCCCGCTGATCGGGCCGAGGGCCGTGGTCTCCTTGTGCCCGGAAGGCGGCGTGGGCGGGCGGGCGGCGCTGACTGTCGAGCGGCCGGGTCCGAGCCTCGCGGGAGGGACGCAGAGTCCAGGATCGGGGCACACCCATAGCGGAGCCTGGCATGACACCGCCCTCCCTGCGGCTCTGGGGAGTCCGGCACTACCGGACTGTGCTCCCGCTCCTGCAGGCCACGAATTAGGGGAGGGCCCACCTGCAGGTCCCTAAATGGCCCAGGCTCCACGAACTTCAGCGGCCGGCCATGGGTTTACAGTAGGAGCACGCTTAGATTCAGGAGTGTGAGGCGATGTTAGCCTGACGCAGGAGATCTTACCCAGGTTCCTGGGTTGCTGCAGGGGCACGCAAGGCGATGCCATCCTGGCCTGGCCTGGCCCTAGGCCGATTTGCTCTTTGCTGGTTACCGTTCCTCAGAGCAGATCCTTGGTGGAACAGCTTCCTACTTCATTACCCTAGCAGGAAAGGTGGCGAGGGAGTCTCTAGTTTAGGTTCATTAGTAGGGTCTGCAGTTGAACTCTAGTCAGAAATTTTTCAGGTAGGATTATTAGTGAACCTGTACTTGAACTTTACAGACAAAATTTAAGCCACAGGCTCTTCATTCACCTTTTCATAAATCTTTTTCTGAAAAATAGGAGGATAGTATTTACCAGTAATATAAGTGTAATCAGTTATGAAAACTATTTCCTAGTAGAGGAACAAGTGTCAGTAGTTTTGTAAACACAGGACTGTTGGGACAGAGATCTTGTAATGGCACAGACAGCACCTGGCATCATACTCCTGTAAGCCCAGCTGTGTCCAGATGCTTGCTGGATCTCTCAATGGCATGGAAAGTGACTCCGGGAGAAGTAAGGTGGGCTCAGGCAGTTCTCTTTTTTTGGCTGTTGGGGATGGAACTCTGAACCTTGTACTTGCCAGGCAGGTGTTTAGTGTACTCCTAACTGGTATTTTCTGTGAGCCTTTTCCAATACCAGCCCAAGAATTCTTCCCGGGGCGTTGCGGCTGGTCAGCAGCTGTAGTACCTAGCTAGGTCTTGCTGTCTGCTTGCTGACTAGGCTGCTGGGGGCCTGCACTTGGCTATTTGGTAATAAGCCCTTGAAATCTTACAATTGAGCAGCTGAGTAAGAGAATGGCTCTGGTTCTCCCATAACCAGTTGTTGAGCAAAAATGAGTGACAGTTCCCTACCTCAATCTGTATGGCCTTCCGAGGAAAATCTGCTAGTTTCTAAGTGAGCAAAATGAGTAATTCACGTAATTTTGGCTTCTCCCCCCCCCCCCCAGTTGTGGGATTTAAAAAGTGGCCCTTTGAGTACAGAAAGGAGTGGTATTAAAAAGGTTATGTTGGGGCTCTTTTGGGTTACTTTTGCACGCCCAGTAAACTCACTCATTGCATTTTGTCTGCATCAACCAGGTCTGTGGGCTTTTTTTTTTTTTTTTTTAAATCTCCGTGTATATTTCCAACTGGCACATCATAGGTGTACCTACAATAAATACAGTTGAATTTCGGATTACGGAAGTCATATTTGGCCCAAGGTTAACTCTTTTAAGCTAGTGAAGTGCACATACTTTATCTCTCCTCCTGTCCTCCTTTCTGTAGGGCAGTTAATAACGATAATCCTGAATCACCAGAGATGAACCCAACTCTGGCTTGTGCTTTCAGTTGTGTAATACTTCTCAGTTAGCCCCAGAGTAGTCCTGTGACTTTGTAAATATGAAAATATTAAGGTCTTGGCCGGGCGTGGTGGCTCACGCCTGTAATCCCAGCACTTGGGAGGCTGAGGCAGGAGGATTGCTGCGAGTTCGAGACCAGCCTGGGCTACAAAAGTGAGCTCAAAGCCAGCCTCAACTGCACAGTGAGACCCTGTCTCAAAAAGCCAAAAAAAAAAAAAAAAGAAAATATTAAGGTCTTTGAGAAACATTTATATTTCAGAAATCTTTTATAAAATCAAGTTTTAAAAATATTGATTTTTTTAGTCATACAGACTGTAAACTGAGGTTATATATAAAAAAGTTTTATAAATCTCAGTTGAGGAAAACGTTGAGATAGTATTAAAAATCTCTTTACTCAGTTTATCAATTTTTTTCAAACCATAGATCCTTCCCTTCCCTTTTTGCTACTTCTGGTACCCTTGAAAATTCTATAATTTGGAATGTCTTTGAAACTTTGTAAATTTTAAAAATAGCTTAGTATAAAGTAACTGAATTTGATGCTGTCAAACTGATAGTTTGTTTTCCAACTTTGCATTCGTATAGATATTGCTATGTAATGCCCTGTACCACTAAGTCTGACTTTGTTATGGTCAGGTGGTAAGACTGACCACAGATGGTGGTAGTTTACTAAATGTAGGAAGTAAATTTTGGTGTGCATTGCATGGCAGACCCTATATTACACATTTCTTGACGTAATTCCTTATACAATCCTCTCAGGATATAGTATGGCCTTTTTAGAGAAGAGGAAAATGGAGACTAAAATTTTATTTTTCCAGAGACAGCTTACTGATGAGTGGCAGAGCTGTTAGTTAGACCCAAGTTTGTCGATCACTCTCTATGTGGGCAGATTTAGTGTAACTCATGTAGAATCTTGGTAGTGGCTTTAAGTAGTAGAATTTAGTGCTGTCTACCACCACTGGCTGCATCTGAAAAAGTGGATCTTGTGGGTACAGAGGACCAGCTATACCTCCTTCTTCTGGAGATGGGGTCTCACTAACCTAATTTCCCAGGGTAGGGTGTTATCCTGCCTCTTCCTCCTGAGTGCTGACGACTGCAGGGATGCGCCATTCCTACTTGGCGCTCGGCTTCTCCTCCCTGTGTAGCCTCTGCTGCAGGCACTCAGCCTCGTACTCATCTCCTGAGTTTCAGCCCTGGTGAGTTCTCCCCCATGCCCGCTGCTCACAGGTCTGAGTGTAAGGACCATGTGTAAGTATGGCACCTGTTCTGTTCTGTAAGTTCCTAAGCACAGGGACGCAGCAGCACATGGTTGTGCTGGCCTGGTAGTCCCTTCAGGCCCTGTCCACTCCATATGCTTTGCTTGTAACTGCGTCTTTCCCCTTAGCCATGCTGTTAGGCCTCGGGTAAGCTGGCCTGGTGATACACAGGTGGGCATGTGTTCTCTTCCCGTTTCTCTTCTTGCTGTACTCTTTGCTGTACTTCCACTTGTTTCTTATCTCCTGGTTATCCTAGTTGGCATTCACTAGTGACTGAAGACCTGATACATCATGTTCAATTTTTATTCTTCTGTTTGGGGCTTACAGAGGAGTTTGGTGTTTGCAGGTAGATGAGAGAGCCTTTCTGGCCTGAGTTCTCCCCTTCCACATACCATGTGGTAAGGCTATGCTTGGAGTTTAAAGGTTTTCTTCTATGTGAAGAGTCAGGAGTAGAATGGTCTTTTTAAAGCCAGAAAAATGACAGGTGAGGGCCCAGGTGGAGGAGGAGGCAAAGGCAGGGCCCAGACCGGCGCAGTGTGGAGCGTGGGTTGGAGAAGCGAGGAGGTGCAGCCGTCGGGTGTCAGGAGCCCGTCATGCTGAGGGTGGAGGCCAGACCCCGTAAAGGTGTGCTTCCTTTTCTGCCACCTCTGCCACTGTCTGTTAACTGGAACAGATGGAAGAGAACTTAGTTTCTCAACTTTTTAAAAAAAGTACTTTTATACTACCATGAAGATTTGCCCTTGTTTGTAAGCACTGGGTGAAGTGTCTCTTAAATTGATTGATGCTTTTTCCTTAGCCATGTGCAAAATCAGCACCAGTACTAACTGGGGGTGTTAGGCTATGCCCTCTTTGAGTGAAGAGCCCCCTTTTACCTGATCTTTGTTATGCCAGATGTTTCCTGAGTGAAATGAACTTACCTCTTGGGAGGGCTTCCACTGTTCTTGCTTGCCAGGGAGGCTGAGCTGAGCTGATGTCCATTGTTTTATTCAAGGACAAGGTCATCTTGCCCTGGCTTTGGACCAAGAAACACTGGCAACAAATAATTGATCTTTCAGTTGAAATTTGCCAAGGTGTTACACACACTGCTTACACGTGTAACACAAAAAAGTTTGCTACATCATAGGACACATTACAGTGAGATTGTTGCTTTTAGCTGAAAGAAGTATGTTTAGATTCGTACTTCAAAAATATTGCTTTAAAGTGATTGTTTAAAGTCTGGTCACCTAAAAGTCAGTTACGATTAGCAAAAAAGAGATAGATCAAAAGTTGTCCTTAAAAGCTCTTTTTTTCTTGCTTTAACCATTTAACTGCCCCAAGATCACTAACCCAAGTTTCTTTGTCATTGTGTCATATTTTACATGCTTGAAGTACTAGTATTAAATTTATGCCAAAATAAATGCTCTGAGTTAGTTCTTGTAGGTATAATTAGCTCTTGAATATAACCTGGCATCTCTTTGGCTCATGCCTGTGGTGGTAGGTCTGACCACAGACTCAGCTGTTCCATCCAGTGGTCTGTTAGGAGTTTTTCCAGGGAGGAGGGTGTAACTAGCTCAGTGACAGGGTACACCATCAATCCCCAGGACAAAATAGTAACAACAGCAAAGCTTGTTATTGTTAGGTCTGTAGTAACATTATTGATGGATTTTTTTTGAGTTATGATTTTTCTTATGAACTTCTAAGACTTAAAAATGAGTAGTTATATACACACTGATACCGTATAACTGTGAGTGTGCATAGGCATAAAAATAGATCGTATGTAAATTAAATTCAGACTTGTAAATATGTCCTGAGGGTCTCTGATTTCCTAGCTCTTAAGATCTTTAGTCTGTGTCCTACTTCTTTTTCTTCATCACTAAAGCGTTTTTTAGTTGGGATGATGGCACATGCTTGTAATCCCAGCACCCTATGAGCCAGAGGCAGGAAGATCATGAGTTCAAGCCCAGCCTGGGAAATTTAGTAACTTTGCAAGACTCTGCCTGAAAATGACAAAAGAGGCTGTGGCTGGAGCTCAGTGCAGTGATCCTTGGTTCATTCTCAGGTCCAGTTCTTGGTCCCCTGCACCCACACTCAAGTAGTCTTTGTGTTTGGAGAGTGACACATGCTTATCATTCATTGCACCTCTTATGCTAAAATGCAGTGCTTTACAGATAGTGTTAGGTGTTAAACAGAATGGACAGTGTCATGGTTTGTGTCCAGACGTCTCCCCAAAGCCCATGCAGTCCTGGGCGGGCTTCTAGAGTTGATGACTGCTGCATGTCTAATGCTGGGATTAGGGATGTGAGCGCCACACCTGCCCAGAGGCCCGGGAGCCTGCGCACAGTGGAGGGGGTGGGGCGGAGCTTGCTCTCCGATGTGCCTACCATTCTGCTCCTGCTGCTTTTGCTGATTTCCCTGGCCCCCTGCCATGCTACTCTGCCTTGGAGCCAGCTGATTATTGGCTGTAATCTCCACAAACTTTTCCTCCTTAATTTTGGGTGTCAGGTATTTTGTCTCAGCAATGACAGAGAAGTGAAACAACGCATGTCCTTGCAGAAACGTGAACCCATGTGTCACAGCCTGCCTTCCCTATGGCTTCCCTCTCCCTAGCCTTGCATGTCTGGAGCCTGGGTCTGTCTCTGGATGTTGCCAGTGAGGTCACTAGGCACAAGCCCAGGGCTCTACTTTTCACTCTGCTGTTTATTTCCACCATGGAACACTTTGGGAAAGCAATAGCTCTGTATGAAGTAAAGGTTGGAACATGTCTTGTTGAACAGTTGTACCAAAATTGATGATAAAAAGTAAATGATTGTGTGTGTGTGTGTGTGTGTGTGTGTGTGTGTGTGTGTTTTAGGGAAGATTCTACAGGATATTCAGCATCTATCTCACTACTAGATCAGACTCGTAGTGATCCATCTATCTGTTTACAGTCTCCCAAGAGTTGGGGTTACAGGTGTGCACCCCCCCAGTCTCACCCCCCTCTCGGGGTGGTGGGAGGAGCATGGCAGGCCTGGGGCTCAAACCCCCAGCCCCTGTGCCTGCTTTTTTTTTTTTTTTTTTTTCCCAGGACCGGGGTTCAAACTCATGACTTTGTACTTGCCAGTCAGGCACTTGTGCCACAGAGCTATCCTCCCTGGCATGCCTGCTTGCAGGTGCTTTAATCCGCTGAACTATTTGGCCTATGATAGTAAATGAAAAACTCTTTTGTTTTCTGTAGAAAAGAAATACCAGTATTTTAAATGCTATTTAGCCTTTTCTGAAGAGTAAAGCTACTTAAACTCTTCAAGAGGAGAATGAGGAGTAATTTATATTTCTTACTTAATTGAGGTATCTTCCTTGGTAGCTGAATAAGATTTCAGAGATTACACCTTTGGCATATTACTATGTGTGCCTAATCAGAAAAAAAAAAATACAATTTCTTGATATTAAATACATGGAGGCATGTTTTCAGGTGGGTGTGGTGGCACGTGCCTAGAATCCCAACGTTTAGGGAGGCTGGAACATGAGAATCACAAGTGTGAGTATTCCTGGGACAGTTTTGGGAGACCTTGTATCAGAAGGAGGTGGGAGAATGTGGTCAATGGCAGAACCACCCCTGGGTTTGATCTTCAGTTCTTTTAAGAGAGGGAAGGTGAGAGCGATGTTCTATATAAGATTCTGCAATGATCTGAAATCATTATACAACATGAGCTGTATGTGAAGATGAAAAAATACAGAGTATTTATGTTACTGTTATTTTAACAGAAATTTCTTTTTTTGAAATTGTATGTTCTGTTTATTTGCTTTATGAGAAGAGAATACTGAAATTTTTATTGAACACTGAACATGTTTTCTTCAGAGTTCTACAAAAGAAAATATGGCTTGAAAACTGTGCTTGTAGTTGGAGTAATAATACATACCTAAACGCTAGGTGAAAGGGGTAGACACAAAAAATGTGCGGTGGTGTACAGCAGAGAGCCGTGCGCAGGGAAGGAATTGGCTCTGAGATGCTCGTGAATAAGGGCAGCGTGTGAACAGGTGTGGAGAGGCTAGAGGCTCTTGCAGGGCACGAGCGTGCCAGTGCCCTGGGCAGGTTGTGTGAAAGGACACAGGTCGGAGTGTGAGAGAGAGCAGGCAGCTCCAGGAAGGGCTCCGGTGGCAGAGTCCTTTCAGCGTCACTTGGGAAGCTTTGGGGTTGCTCTTCGGATGCGCATGATCACTAGAACATTAGTGGCAATTGTGTGGAATGTAACGAGGCTGTGTGCTGTGTGATCAGGGCACTGCTGGGATCAGAATCATCACCAACGTGCTGAGTGGGAGTGGCTGATGAGAGTTAGGTCATCTCTTTTTTGTGTGTGTCTTTTTGAGACAGGGTCTCATTATGTAGTTCAGACTGGCCTTGAGTTCACTTTTGTAGCCCAGGCTGGTCTCGAACTCACAACGATCCTCCTGCCTCAGCCTCCCAAGTGCTGGGATTGCAGGCGTGAGCCACCACGCCTGGCCATAGGTCATCTTTCTTGATGAGGAAGTATTGACTAGTTATTTCTCATTTATAGTTACAGTAGGTGACCAGATGGGCTTAGATGGCCCTTACGCATTAAGAATTCACTGATAGAGACACAAAGCATGGGGCACAAAGTATCAGTTGTATCATCAGGAATTTCTTGGCAGTAGTTGTCCTTAAATTTTAGACTGTTTTAATGAAGATAGCAATCTTCATTGAATTTAAGGTACCACTTATTGATTCTCTTACTTTAAATGACCCAGTGGTGCTTTTTTCATTGTTTGCGTGCTTAGATCCTGTTTTCAGAGATATTGAAGTGAAGCAAAATCTTAGAATCAGTTCAGAAGACATGCATAGTTTATGTGTTTAGTATGATGGCATTTGTGTGTTACAACAGTAGCAGTTTACAGTGGGTTATGGAATTAAAAATCCAGTTGATGTCATGAGCTTCCTTAGTAGACTCACTGGTCAGTGAAAACAGCATCAGAATTTATGTTATGGTTGCTTAGCTGGGAGTAAGACTTGACTCATGTCTTATAGTGGGTTATAGAACATTGTAGATCAGAGAGCTCTTAAGATATGTTTCCTAGGTTCTAGGCAGAGTTCTAACTCTTAATTTTACTTCATCTTCACAATAATGCAAGTGTGCTGTCCCCTCATTATGCATGAAGACATCAAGGTAGAAAGGACTGAGTTTTCTAAAGTTACACAGCTAATACATGGCAAAGCCTTAGGCATTTTTTCCCTGTATATGTGCACATACTGGACATCCATACATCCATATATATATATACCTATTTTGGGAAGCTGCAGGAGATAGCTGTAAACTTTCTTATGTTCTACAGAATTGCAAGAAAGGATGATTCCTCGTGTGTCAATGCATCCTTTGGATCATTTCTCCCAGAAGGTTTGAGAACAAGTTATTCTTCTCTCTACATTCAGCTGATTGTCTTTGCTGTTGGTTTTGCAGGACTTTCTTATATATGATGTAACTATTGCCATCTCCACTGCAAGATGTGGAATAATTTTACCTTGATTTTGATAGAAAAAAGCAATGCGTTTTCTTCTTCTTCAAGGTGGGTCAGGATTGTAAGAGTGCAAATTTTCTGAGGAATTTTTTGAGTTCTTTATATGCAACTTTTTTTCTTGCTAATTTAGCTTTTTAGGAGATGGTCAACTGGCTAGGTTGAGGTTTCCTATCTGTGGTTCACATTGTCTTACTTTTATAGACTTGAATGTAGAAAAGAATTGTGCTTTGGCTTGCTATTTGGGTGATACAATTGCTTGCTTAATTTGTTTAGATAAGTTAGATAAGTAATTATGGGGATCTAATTTTAGTAAGCAACCAAATGAAGTAGTTTTCACAGCCAGACCTAGCCACATTATCCAAGCCATTTAAAATATATATAAATAAATAATAATTGAGTATGTTTGTTACAGCTGTAACATTTCTTTAAAACTTATCATCTATGTGACACATTTTCTCTGGACTTGGGAATATAATTTTTACTTTAAAAATTTTTTTAATGTGTTTCACCTTGCCACAGTAGAGTGGCTTGAAGGCCAGTGATGGGAGGTCTTCTTTGTATTAAGCACAGCCCTTCCTTTTTTTTTTCTTCGATGTATTTCATTTATTTATTCTCATTTTTTTTTAAAGACTAAAAATGGCAGAAACAAAGATAGAAAAACAGTTACAAGTAAGAGTACATATAGTACAGAATTTCAAAACCAGAAAAATTTAACAATGGTTTTATTACATATTTTCATCATCGGATCAGTTTCGATTAATAGATATAGGTATATAAGATTGATCAAAACAATTAAACATTAACTCTATAAACATTAATTTTTTTTAACAGTTGACCCACTGCATATTGTCCTCACAATAGTTATACAGAGCACAGGGTGTGGGCATGACACACCTTCCAATTGATATTGGTAAGGAAAGAAAAAAAAATTCTTCTCTTTGAACTAAAAAGGAGCAGATGCATACACAGTCCTATGTTCCACAATTGCAGTGTTTTTCCACACAACCAACCAACCTGGGTGAGCAGCGGGTGGGCGGGAGAGGGTCAGAGGAAGACCCGACCACCTGCTGGCCCAGAACAGTCCTTCTCTCTGTTGCACTTTAAGTGTCCTCTAAAACTGCCATGAGAAAAGATGTTGCTTTCAGTTGGTTTTATAATGAAGGCAGTGAGTATCTCTGAAGTGTCACTTTGTACCTGATGACTTAGTACAGGTGGCTTGTACCTTGCAAGTGTGCCCGTAGGGGCATCCACAGCAGAATCGTGAGTTTTTTGAGCTATAGACCTTTGCACATAGTAATAGAAAGGAACCATTCCCAGGTTGGTTGGTTGTGTGGAAAAACAATAAAATACTTGATATACTAAGATCTCGCTTGAAATCATTGTTCTGTGCAACAGTTAAGTGAGTAGCTCGTCTTCTGAAGGTTTCTGTTTTCTCAGTTCAAAATGGAGATCATCATTATGAAACCAGTCTACCTCACTACATTATTTTGAAATTATTAAAGTTATAGTCATGTTTTAGGAAGATATATATATATATATATATATATATATATATATGCTCATATCTCTGTGTGTGTGTGTGTATATATATATATATATATATATATATATATATATATATATATGATTCTTCCTATATGATGAATGCAAACTTGAGGTTTAAATAAAGAAAATGTGCAAGAGGTTCCTTTTTGCAAACTGTAAAGCCCTCTCAAATGCCAGTCATTCCTGTTAGATTATAATGCTGTGGGGCAAGGCATGTGTGACAGGCTGAGCTGTCTCCTCTGTAGCCGTATGATGCTGTGCAGACTGCTGGAATGTTCTGAAGTGTTCTGGTCTGGGAGGTGCTGTTGATGGTGTGCACTTCAGAAATGGCTTCTTGGAGCTGCACATGTGGCTTAGGGTCTGACCCACACTGACTGCCATGAATATGACTCCTGCTTCACCACTGAGAAATTTTCCCTTTTCTTGAGTTTTAATATTGATGGTGATTCAGAGATTTATTTTTTTCTTTGTCTTAAATTCCTAGGACACAATTCTCTGTTGGACCTCTTAGATCAATTAGGATTTGCCATACGATCCTTAATTACTTTTTATAAAATTGAAACTGTTTTGCAGAGTAGTTCATAAAAGATCATAGTTTATATGAAAAAATCCTGCTAATTTTTCTCCAAGTACTTCAGCATTTTTCTCCACTTATTAAGTGATTTTTCTGCAAGTAGAGCTGCTTAGTAAGACCTGTCTTTGTAGTCATTTCGTGTGTGTTTGCAAGGAGGTATTTTTAGACGGTTTAGCTGAACAGCAATCTGACGTCTTTAGAGGAGACATCAGTTCATTATGTGGATACAAATTCTATGCTTTCAGCTTTTATATACCAAGTCTTAATTTAAGTCTGTTCTCCTTGCCTCTTCTAACGAAAGAGAATATATCATGGTATGTATTCTGTTTCTTCTTAATTTAAGGCTGGGCTTTCTCATTAGCCTCTGTGTGGAGAAATGATCAAGGTAGAAATGTCTTTATATGGTCTCAGTACAGATTACGGAAACATGGAATTTGGGTAATATTTACACATGCCGTCATGTGTTATGCTGTACTGTGCTATTGTGATGCAGCTTGAAGAATTTAAAATAGTCACTGCAGGGCTTATAACTGTTGTTTTCTTTAAAGAAGAAAAATGTAAATGCCAGGATGTAGTGTATACTTCTTAACCATCCGTATTGCTTTATTGATCAAAAAAATAAATAAGTAAAAGTCCCTTTGCTATGTGAAGGCTAGTTTGATGTTGAACATGTAAAAGAGGCCTGATTTATTTATTTTCTTTTTGTTCTAAACATAGGCTTATCTGAAGTTAAAATGCTGTCCTCTTTAGTTATGCTTTTCAAATACTGGGAGAAGAAGCTCTTATTGCTTCAGCAAATTAATGTCAGTGTGTGACACTTGTTCTCACAAATGGGGTGGGGTGGGGGGCTGCGGAGGTTCAGAATACACACAACTCAGGTTTTGCTAATTTTAGCGCGCTTAATTTAGGGAAGCTGTTTATAAGTTTTAAACGTGTTTATTAGCTTTCAAAGATGTGTGCTTTTCTCTTTTTCCAAAATGTAAAAGTTATCTTCACTGCATGTCAGAGTGCCTAAGCTTGAGTGAAAACTTTGGTTACTCACTCAGATGTGCTGTTTACAGGGTTAGAGCAGACACTTCTGAGCAGCGCTTCTCTGGGATTTAGTAGTTTGAGGATGCGTAAATTCATTGGGATCTTAATGATGCTTTAATTATATGGAGGAATTGCTCATGTTCTGTATTATAATGTAAATACAAAACAGTATCAAAGAAACATGTTACTTAACACCAAAGACGTCTTGAGGAGATAATAATGGGCATCTGTTGGACTCATATTTCAAGGAAAAAACAAAATGAGTTTAATATGTGAGAAATAGCTGCCTGAGCTATCCAGGATCAGATAGGGCATTTTATAGTATGAGAAGCAGAAAGGATGTCCTAAAGCTGTGACATATTTTTAAAAAGCCTTTTCTTGTTCTTAAAAATTAGTGGTGTTATGTAACCATTTAAGAATGTAGCTGAAGCCTGATATTAAGTGACTCAGATTTCTAGCTTCTTAATGATGTTCTTTACAGTGAAATTCAGGCAGTTGCCAGATTCTTCAGCCATGAGTTCATTCTCCATCCCCTCCCCAAATTGACATACCCGAAAAACTGAGACTCTGTGCCAGAAGAGGTGTTAGCATTACTCTTATGTGCTAAGTGTGGCATGTTTGATTTCAGGCTGCTTCATAGTGAAATCATCTGAATTTCAATTTAAGGAAAGTGACCAAATGCAGACTAAAGTTTCTTCACCAAGAAGTAAAATAGAAGCTCTGAATCCGCCTTTCTTGGCTTCTGCTCTAGCTTCTTGTCACACCCCCACCAGCATAGAAATTGTTCCCTCACAGCCGCCTCTCCCAAATCTGACAGTGCCTCTCAGTGACGACTCTGCCAGCTGAAAGTGCTCTCTGTGGGCCAGGCCCTTCTGCTCGGGTCAAGCATCTCAGAGATGTCCCAAGGGACAGTGTCTCTAGCCCGTGGGAGGGGTGAGTGAAAACATGGAGACTGCCACACATTTACACGTACACATGCACTCGTGCAGTGTGGCCTCCTAGCGGGGGACATGCAGGTGCTCGTTTCTGTACATACTCCAGCCCCCTCTCCCTGAATGCAAGCACTTGGTCTCCCAACCACCTCAGAATATTGTGTAGATTTCAACCACTGGGAGCCTGAATATGAAATTCTTAGCAGCTGAGTGATTGATTTCCTGTCTTCGCCTCTCACTGCCTAAGTCATCCATTCACTTTGCAATTGGATGATCCCTTTCCTTAATGTTTTTTGTATTCCCTAGAGATTATTTTCCACCTCTGACCTTTGCGTTCTCTTCGAATTTCCCGTATTTGGTAGAAAACATTAGAATTGAGCTTTACCTTGGTCACATACGAAGACATATATCCCTAGTTTATGTGAAGATATTTAGTTTGTCAGATCATGACCATCAAATGAAGAGGAGATGATCCATAAAAATTTTTTTTTTTTTTTTTTTTTTTTTTTTTTTTTTTTTTTTTGTCTTTTTGAGACAGGGTCTCGCTATGCAGTTGAGGCTGGTCCTGCGCTCACTTTTGTAGCCCAGGCTGGTCTCGAACTCGCACCAATCCTCCTGCCTCAGCCTCCCAAGTGCTGGGATTACAGGCGTGAGCCACCACGCCCGGCGATCCATAAAAATTTTATTTCTGACTGATTTGGTGTGTTTCAGTATTGGTAGATTGGTCGATCATGACCATCAAATGAAGAGGAGAGGATCCATAAAAATTTTATTTCTGACTGATTTGGTGTGTTTCAGTATTGGTGGATTGGTTTCTCTTTCTCTCTCTCTCTCTCTCTCTCTCTCTCTCTCTCTCTCTCTCTCTTTCTCTTTTTTTCTTTTTTGAACTGGGAATTCAACTCAGTACCAGGCAGGCATTGTGCTGCTGAACTGTATGTACCCTGGCCCCCTGTTTAATTTTTCTTGATTATAATCTTTAAGTGACTTCTCCAAATTAAGATGTAAAAGGAAAGGTTTCTGATTCAGTTGATTATTAATCCTACTGACAAACTCTTAAGGTGTGAAAAGACAGCATTTATTTTCAGAGAATAATTTAAAGGGAGAAGATCTTAGTCAAATTCTTATTTTACCTCAGCTTTCATTAGGTTTCTGTATTTGGAAATACAGAGGAGGCTCTGGGCATTTCTTAGCTTCTTTTAGAGATTAGGGAAATGCCTAGATTTTTTTTTTTTTTTAAGCAAACCTTGAAAGCCTAAATTAGTATCTGTCTTACATTCTTATGGGCTATTTTTTTCTTTTGCTAATGTGTATCATTTTTAAATAATGACTTGCTTCAAGAGGACCAGCTTGAGACCTTCTATCTCTTGTTAGCTCTTGTACCTGCTGATTTCAAGAATCACTGTCTTGTCACATTGTGAATTGGAGTGTCTCCTTCCTCAGCACTCAAGTTACAGTGGTCATGACTTCTGTATGTCTACATGACTTAATCTGTAGGTTCGTAGAAGCAGGTGAAAAGCTTTACAGAATTCTGGCCCCAAACATTCAGCATCCATTGGTTGATCATAGTGGAATTCAAGATTGTATGTAGCTCAGCTGCCTACAGCATTACAACCCAAATTGCCATGAGAGAGTCCTGGGTGATGACTAGTCCGTCTTCTTCTGGCTGAAAGAGGGTGTAGTTGTTGACTGGCAGCTAGCCATGCTTCCCAGAGGCTCTGTCTGAAGGCCCTCCACAGACACCAGGCGTTTTCATCTTGAGTAGACGTAACGCTTTGAGTATCTGTCTAGCGATCTTGGTGGAAGGACCTCCAAATGGTATAGGGGAATGAAGCTCCCAGCTTGACAGACAACTAGGACAAATTCATGCTCTCTAAAATTGAAGAATGAATTTTAGGAACAACAGAGATTAAAATCAGAATATATTTATTGAGAAAGAAAGCTTCTGTCCTAGAGGGAGAAGGGGACTCCAGTGATAGCCACATACCTCCTTATGGTAGATATCAGTGATTGATATTGTAAATAGGATTAGACACTTTGAAAAACCCAGAGTCACTGACCCAGCCCCCTGCAGGCAGGCCCCTATTCTGAAACAACTGAGCTAACCTGCAGGCCCCCACAGACCCCTGTTCTATATTCATGCCCCTTGCTACATGACTCGCATCCCCATTTAATCAATTTTACCTGGGCAATTATGCTTGTAATCTTATTGGTGGACCATAGTTTCTTCCTACATTATGCCCATCTTGCAAAATAATTCTCATGTTTCCCACTTTAGATCCACCTCATTTCATGGTTTTGTTATATGAAAACCCTAGAAAAGACAAGGTCCTTGGCAACCCATTTGGGTCCCCTTCTGTCCCTTTCTCAGATACAAGTTTTCTTTCCCTCAGTAAACATTCAGCTCTTAAATAAAACACTGTGTGTACAGTTACCCGATAGCTGTTTAATGTGTATGCCTATGGCCAAAGTAGAACCCCTGGAGTGTTCATCCAGCTGCCAATAAACAAACCCATCAGACCCAGCCAGCTGCCCACAGATGCCAGCAGATCTGCGGTCCTACTTCTCTTCATCTTCCCAGCATGCACACTGCCCTCTGTCCAGATAGTGAAGTCCCACAGCATGAATTCTTTTTGGTTCCTCTTGTTGCCCAAATCTCCATAGCCTCGGTGTGGTGAATTATCTAATGGTCAGCCTGTAGCACCCACCTGAACTGAACTGGTGCACTGCTGCATGCTGAAGGCCCTGCTGAGGACGGGTGCTAGCAGTACAAAAGGAGAACGGGAGGGGAGGACGGTGCTGCTGGTCCTCCTGGAGAGGCTGTCCCGCGGGCTGTCCTCAGATGAACCTGCTGTTCTCCTCATCAGGGGAGCTCAGGTCCTCGCTGTCACTGAGGATGGCTACGGTTCTCTTCCGGGGAGCTCAGTCCTCACCTCGAGCATCGCTTCCTGGCTCCAGGGAGAGGATCCTTCAGCCTGCTGGCATGGGTGCTTTACCTGCTGGCACAGACTGTCTAGTGTTGTGCAGATCTCTGTGCAAGTCGTTGACACAGACCCGCATGGCACGTGGTCGTGGGCCCTAGGCCTCCAGCTGTACTCATGGGGGGCATTGTCACGGGCCCCAGGTCTTCAGCTTGTGCAGGACAGTGCTGTGCATCTAGGGCCTCAGTTGGGATGCTTCGGGTCTCTCGTGCATTGACAGGTCTCCTACACTCTTCTGCATTTGACTTCTTAGATGAATATTATAAAATAATCCTTTAAATTATGTCTCCTCTGTTAAATCCATCCCCTTGCAACCCCTGACTGCCGCACCTCAGGTAAGACTTATTTATTCCAATTTGTTACGATGATGCGATGCTCGTCCTCATAGTTACCATCCAGTGCAAGCTGTTAAACCGGTGCGGCCGATTCTTCCAGGCCCCTCATTTCTCTTCCTTCTCCGGGCAGTCAGGCCACCTCATTTGTGTGCTGTTACAGCTCTTCAGCAGCTCACTGTTGCCCTTGGGATGGAATATGCTCCCCGCAGCACCTGGCACAGGCCGTGCCTACTCCTCTTCCCACACTTTTCTGCAGCCTTTTACATCTGCTCTGCTCCCTCTGGGTCCTCAGGAGCTACTATCTTTGTGCTGAGCTCAGCCTGTGTCCCTGGTGGCTGCTAGATGCAGATCTGGCTGTCACAGGTTTCTTGGCAGGCCAGCCCACAGCGGCCAGTCTGGCATTTCTGCAACAGCCTTTTGCTTTATTTCCTTGCCACATGATGTTTTTCTGCTTGTGTATTACCCCTTTCCCTGTAGGAATGTCAGCCTTAAGAGAGCAGGAAGCTCACCTGGAGTGTCTAGGGTGTGTTTAACGTAGAAAAGCGCCTGCATAAATATTTAGGGACACATTAGTGATGGGTGAATAAAAAGTATAAACAGCAAGTGCAGTGTTAGCAGGTGGTTGTTTCACCTGGAGATGCTTTTTCCTTCTTTGTGATAAACTACATTGAAACTGAAGAGAATATAAAGGTCAAAGGCAGTAAGTGGCCAGCATACGTTACTACCGGGTGTTCACATTAGCAGGCCTACTGACAGATTGGGATTAACGTTGTTAGCAGGATTGTGTTAAATGTCATGTGGTACTTTTTGTTTAACATTTGTATAAAATATGGAACCTTAGCAGCAAAAGTTTTCTGGAGTAAGCTGCTTAGGAGTTTTAGATGATAAGAAGTTTTAAGAATGCAGATAGCCAGGTGTTATAGCATAGGCCTGTAATCTCAGCACTCTGGAGGCTGAGGCAGGAAGATTGCCACAAGTTTGAGGCCAGCCTGAGCTTACATGGAATGTTCAAAGCCAGGGTGAGCCACATAGGGAGACTCTGTGGCCAAACAAAAGAGAAAATGCAGACTTTCTGCTTAGGAAAAACATTGGTATGGATTGTATTGAAAATCAAGCTGCCTTTGAAGGTCTTCAGTATAATGCATTGTCAAGGCTAGGTAAAGTTACTTGTTTATCTCCTGAAGTATAGGCTCTAGACCTTACAGAGTCAGAGCCTGAAAATTATCTGCCTCTCCTAGAGCAGTTGTCACTTAAATGTGTATATATCATAGAATTGAGGTTAAAATACATGTTTTTTTTGTTTGCACAACATCATAAAATATTAATTATAAATTCTAAGTTACTTTTCCCTCTTACTGCCTTCTTTGTTAAGAAATATTTTAGAAGTTACTAGTATAATTTACATTGTGGAAAATTTAGATACTATTTAAAGGAACTTGCTTTGTTACATGAAAGCAAGCCCTGGCTTCCAGCTTTAGCGTCATCACAGCCAGTTCACCTTTAAACAGTCTCACTGCAGTGGTCAACATGTGGATGAGTTATGCTGAGTGAACCCTTCAGTCTTGTATGTCTGTTGTCATGCTTTATTATAGAAGCTTGCATTGGTCTTGTGCTGTATCTTACTGGAATTCCTTTATATCTGTTCTGCATTTGTTCTTCTGTTTGTGTCAGTGAGGGCATTGTGCATTGGTGAATCGACTGAGGTGCAGAGAATTACAGTGATCTTATTGAGTCGTAACCAGGTAGGCAGTCACATATGCTATGTCCAATTTTGTATTATGATCTGTGACTTTTGGGGCTAATCTGTGGTGAATTCAGGTACTTGATCAAAATAAGTATCCATATCTGATAAATTACCATTCTACAATGACTTAAAATTTTTACACTCTGTTGTCTGATTCCATGAAAACTTGGTTACTTACCCACATTACCTGTAGGAAGCTAGTACTGGTTACGTATGGTCGCAGTCCTTGACATGTATCCCATCTAATCACCATTATGGTGCTTCAAGTAGATAGAATACTAACTTTTCAAAAAGCGAAAAGTTGAGTGTAGAGCCCATCTGGATGTCTCAGTCAGGTTTGGCGGGCTCTTTGTTGCTGTAGTCCAGGTAGCAGCCCTCACTCAGGCCTCTTCTGGCCCACATGTCTGCTCTGGCCCATTCAGATTTCATGAGCTTCTAAAGCAGAACTGGGTCTCAGTAGCCACCTGTTAAGAACCTCAGGGGCCTCCTGTGTTCTTGAAAAGCCTGTATTAGTGGTCCCTGTAGCACTCAGCCACTCACCAAAGCCCACACTGTCCGAGGGATCTCAGTGGTCTCCCCTGCTTTCTTCACTCTGTCCCTGCCTCTCAGCTGGAGCCTGTTTCTGGAACATTCTTAAGTTGGCACCACATCTTTTCTCTAGTCAGAGGGGGTGAACCAGTGGCATGTGCACTGAGGTGGGCTATTTGTTGTCACTGAAAAGTCTTAAAAGGCTTGCTGTCACTGCTCTGGATGTTTCTTCCATCCACAGAGCTTTCCCAGCAGATTTGTGTGGCTGGCCCCTTTGTAGGTGTTCACTCTGCGCTTTGACCACCTTTTCTCAGGGCAGCTCCCAGAAGGACCAGTCTCCATCTCAGCGGACATGGCTGTCCAGTGCCTACCAGGCCTTCGGGCGGATCTTGGTAGTCCTCCTTGGGCTACCAAGACCATTCTGAGCAGTCCATCCTCTTCCCTTGCCCCCCTCATACCTCTTCTGAGCGCCCATGCTCCAGAGAGCATTGATGGACCAACTCTTTAGAGGGTGTCAGAGTACTTGTTGAGTGATGGGCTAGGTAGGTGGAACCTGCAGTCTGAGTAGAGTTCAAACTCCTGTACCTGCCAGACTCCCCTGTTGCAGTCTGCAGAGCAGGAAGCTACAAATTTGAAAGTTCAGAAGTTAACTGTTGTGTCCTAGTTTCTAGGAAATCTGAACTAAGTTTATTGTGTAACTGCAGTTACTTTATTTATTAAGTGAAATAAAGGTGTTTTCACAACTGTTGTATGCTGCTCTTTGGCTTTATTTGGGGGCCCTACCTGTACCTTGAGGAAGGTATAGCGGTGGGTGAGTGCGCAGTGGGAGCCCAGTGCTCAGGGCACCTGGCTCTGTCATTGTCAACAGCAGTGTCCCCGGTCCTGTGTGTTGTTTATTCCAGGCTGTCTGAGTCTGAAGCCAGGAAACAGTGATGAGCAAGGAGTCAGCAACCGCTCAGTGTTGTGCAGGCTTCGCGACTGCAGGGTTCTGCCTTTGCAGTGCTCTGCAGCGTGCGGACAGTGGTGGGTCCCAGGTGTGAGCCCACTCTGAGCACTTTACACATCATGAGCCCCGTTGGTTTTGTAAATCCTGAACCAGTTGAGGCCATTCAACTCCCAAGTTGCTGCCCTGAAACCGTTTGGTGGGGTGGGGGGGGGGCAGTGTGACACCGCAGACTGGCATAAGACCATCAGAAGACATCTTGGCGAATGTTCTTTCTATTCCTGATTGAGCCTAGGATAAAGAGTGAATATACATAAACATACACTTAACAGAAAAAAGCTTTAAGAAAGTAGTTGAGTTTGCAGAGTAATACAGCAGTTGGTATTAATTAGGAAACGTGTACTTGCTCAGTTGATTATGTAAATCTTTGTAGATGATGAGGTCATGAAAAGTACAGGTTGACGGGTGAGGTGTCGGGAAGGAGTCTTCTGAGGAGGAAAGCTATATGTGCCTGTGTCAGTAATTCTGATTATCTTTGAAGGCCTGGCCAAAGTTTTCTAGCTGGGGCCTGGGAGGGCAGCAACGGAAGTGCTATATTGGTCTTCCTGCAGTTGATGCCATGCATTCCTGCTGGCCCTGGGTGACGAGTAGTGATCTATAAAATCTCAGTCAGTTCTGTTACAGTGCCCTGTGGACAGTGCCAAGGCTGCAGTGTTATCTGGTGTGTCAAGGTTGACATATCAAGCCCTTGGAAACAATTGGGAATTAAATGACATTGTTAAAGTCCTTGGAAACAAGTATCAAAGTATCTTATTGTGGAAGTAAAAGAAAAGCTGACATACCAGACACAGAAAATTAACACTTAGCATTTTGGTGGACACCTTAGGAGGGGTAACATAAAGCAATTTTTAGCTTAAAATGTTGTGTGGCTGGATCGTAGTATTCTTCCCTGGAGAAGGGACACCTGCAGTGGAGTTGGAATACAATCTAGTAACAGAGGCTGTATCCAAGAGGGGTGTGTGTGTGTGTGTGTGTGCGCGTGTGCGTGCGTGTGCACATGTTTGTATAGATAAAAAGAGGGACGCAGTACAGTGAATCAACACAGAAAGCTTTCTTTCTCCAGTGTGCCCCTCAGTGCTAGCTGCAGTTAGATGCAGCCTTGTAGCTCGGCCATTCCCACCCAAACCATGTCTGGAGAGACAGGCTTTGTGCTGGGGGCCGGGACCAGGCCCTTGGGTACTCTGTGACTGACCTGTATCCCCAGCTGTGCTTAAAATTTTGAGGCGAGGGTGGGGGATGACGAGAGACTAGGCTCTGTTGCTCAGCAGTAGAGCTTTCTTCTGCCTTCCACATGGGAGCCTGGTGCTTAATTTTGAGACAGGGTCTCCATAAATTGAACCTTGTGCTCCTTCTCCCTCAGCATGCCAAAGTGCCGGGATTACAGGCAGGAACTTAGCTATCAGTGGCCCTTTGGCATGAACTGTCAAATATCTTCTGTTTATGTGATAATGGAAATCACTGTTAAAATTTTCTTTTTCTTATCATATGTTGTGTTCACATTGAAACTTTAGAACCTAAGATAAGCAACAAATTATTTGTTCATAATGTCATCCTGCAAAAATGACCATTGTTAATGTTTTCTTTACATTCTTTCAGTGTTTATTTTGTATTTTCATGTATTTGGTGTATGTAAAATTACTTTATGTTGAGACGAGGAAAATATTTTGTGCAACACTTACCTTTACTGATATTAAAGTGCTTTTAAATTCTTTTTAATTTTTCAGTGAGAGAGTATTTGTAAATATTTATGGTAGAGGATGATACCTTGATGCTCAAGTGCACTGTGTAGTAGTTAAGTCAGGGTAATTCTCGTTTCCATGTTTCCATCACATCAGATATTTACGAGTTTTTGGTGTTGGGAACCTTTAGTCTGTCTTTTTATGTGAAACAACACTGCGAGTTGGCGTAGACCTTCATCACTCCTCTGTGCTGTGAGCTCTGCCTGGTTTCGTCGTGCTGGAAGCCTCTGGTCTGTCCTCTTGCTGTTTGGAGATATGGGAGTTGTCACAGTAAAGATCAGAAAGAACTGCAGCAGTACTAGTAGCCTGAGCCAACCTCTTAAATGTGATGTTGACGAAGGAAAAAAATACGTTTCTTAGACCTCACTTATTTTTCATGAAAACCAGTTCAACTATCTGGCCATGTATCATGAAATACACAGGCAAGTCTGTAAGTATACATATGTGTACCCAGCACGTATGTGCACAGTAGTCATCTTCTGCACTGCACCTTGGTGCCTCTGTCCCCTCCCACCCCTTTCCTAGCCTCTCAGGACTACTGCTCTCTCTGCTTTCATGAGTCCAGAGTCTTAGCTTCCATACAATGTCAAAATGGTTTCAACTGGTGCTGCTTACACTGCGGGTGCTCAAACTCTGCCAGTGGCTCCCATTGCACTCAGAATGAGCCCAGACTTTGGCTTCCACGTGTGATCTCGGCATGTGTTACCTTTATCCTCATCTCCCACTGGCCTCTGCAGAGGCTTACTCATCAGCCTGCTCTGAGTCTGCTGGGCTGCTGCCCTGCCTGTGCTCCTGTCTTTGTGTCTTGGCAGCGGAAGCCTCTGTCCTCCCTTGCGTGTCTCAGGCCTCCTTTCTGCTTAGAGTTTGTACTCAGATGCTGCCTCTGCCGGGGGACCTCCCATCCGCTCTGCCTCTGCCTTGCCCTCCTCTTCCTCAAGTCACCTACTGTGGTGGCACACATTCTTTGTGATAGGCTTCCTGCGCTTCCTGCCTGCACTTCACACAAGTGCTAGCATATAAGGTCTTGGACTGAACAGTTTTAAGTACGCCTGTGCTTTTCCCTACTAAAATCAAGTTTCCTTGATTCCTGTTTCTTTAAAGAGTGCAATACACATTTCAGACATATTCTCAGGTAGCCTATTCAGAGTTTCCAGTGAATAATCAGAATTGGGTGACAAAACTTAATTTTTTACTTACCCTGTTAAATGATGCTCCTTAAGAACAAATATCTGCAAACTTTGTAGTTACCATATGATATTTATATCTTGAAATTTGAGTAGATATTAGCGCTGTCCAACTCATAAGGCCCTGAACAACTTAACGTATTTTATTAATTACTATCTGGTTCATAAGGTACTGTGATAATTTTGTGTTTTTTTGGACACAGCACAAAAGTTTCCATAAAATAGTTGCTGTACATTCCTTTAGCTTAGGGACGTGCTAGATTTATCTCAGCTTTATGCAGAAATACAAAGTATACTTTATAATACAAGTTATATATAAGGATATGAGCAATGTGTTGTATAACAGTATATGTTGAGCTGGATGTGGTGGTGCACAACTGTAATCTCTGTACCCAGGAGGCTGAGCCGGGAGCATTGCCATGAGTTTGAGGCCCGCCTGCATTACAGTGTGTCAAAACAACAACAAAAACCAGTATATGTTATATACACATGTGTATACTTCTGCTTTATGGATTTGTGTGTGTATGTACTTGATGACACATGAGCACATAGTTAGAGCTGGTTTCCATGAGAAGTGAGCTATATAAGAAGCATTTTTCCCCCCAGTGTCACATCGTAGGAGGTTAGCTCTGGCTGCTAGTACCGCTGCAGTTTTTCTGGTCTTTGCTAAAGACAGTTACTTATTCCTACCTGATGGTGTACTTGCTTGTCCTGTAGCTGTTGTCTTCCTGCAGCAGTCAGGTCAGTGAGAGCTGGACTGGCCGCAGGCTCGGGATGGTGCTTGCCTCCTGGCTTTCAGCGGGGTTTGCTCCAGTGTTTGTTTTATCTAGGTTTCATACGGTGCTGTGGGTGCTGCGTCTGCTGACGTGCACTGGTGCTTAGAGCCTGCGTACTTTGCCGTAAGGAAATTCGGGGCTTCAGATTTCATGTTGGACGATTTCCCACAAGGTGTTCAGAGAATTCACCATGACTTTTGTGATTGAAGATAATACATGGTTGAGCCAAGGAGATAGCTCAGAGGCATAAGTGCTTGCCTGGCAAGTGCAGGGTCCTGAGTTCAATCTCTGGTACTGAAAGAAA
Source organism: Myocastor coypus (assembly GCA_004027025.1). Lineage (NCBI taxonomy): Eukaryota > Metazoa > Chordata > Mammalia > Rodentia > Myocastoridae > Myocastor > Myocastor coypus. Next base: position 30,469 of record PVJA010022141.1, read on the forward strand.
AAGATAATACATGGGTAGTACTCAAGAATTTATTCTCTTTTTCCTTCAATTTGCTATTGTTGATTGATATACAGTTCCCCTTTTAATTTTTTTGCCAGGCTGAGCCCACCCTGGGTGCATTGTAGCATGTGGTGCCAGGGATTAAACTACATGCCCCTGCAACTGCTTAAACTTGCCTAAGTGGGCACTTCAGACCGCTGAGCTCTCTCACTGCTCCCCCTGCCCCCATTCCCCTTTTAAAAAGTAGCAACTAAAAATTATAGGTCTTCTTCATTTGGTGGCTGTTGGCTTTAACCTTCAATACAAAACATGTTGTCTTCAACACTAGCTCTTTAGTGGAAGGTAAGACATTACAGAGGGTCCCATAGGAAGCTGTCATAAATGAGGTATAGAGGTGGCAGTCATACTGGGCTTGGTGATGCTGGGATTGAATTCAGGGCCTTTGCTGTGAGCACTGCATCTTCAGCTCTTAAAAAAGGTTTTGGGGAGATAGCTCAGCAGCATATGCACTTGTCTGGCAAGCACAACGTCCTGAGTTCAATCCCTTGTACCACATGCCGTGCCAACCCTGGAACCTCGGGTCACCATGTTGACCCTAAAACTGGGCATGGTGGCACATGTCTGTAATCCCAGCACTGACGAGGCTGAGACAGGAGGATTACTAGGAGTCTGAACTGAGTAGTAAGACCCTGTATAAAATAAATAAAATGGGAGAAAGCTTGTTGTTACTGTTTTTTCAAAAAACTGAGCCCAGGCCAAGTTCAAAGTTGTGGTCCTCCTGGGTTAGGCTCCCAGAGTGCTGGGATTATAGCTGCGAGGCACCTCATGATCCTTCATAAGGGAGGCTGGGAAGATGCCACTTATATTGCACACAGTTGAACATCACAGTGGGTTAATGTTTTTAATTCTCAGTGAGGCTTTCCCCTAGCTACACTTGCTAGGTCTTTCTTATTCACCAGATCCATAACCAGGGTTTCTATCACACTGAGTGTGTCTGGAGCACATTTGGGAAAGTTTGTGTTGATATTTTAGAAACAAAGTGATACAGTAGCCATGTAAATAGTACTTGCATTGTGTTAGCTCTCACAGAGACTTTAGAGATGCAGTACATGGTAAGATATGCATAGGTTGTAGGAAAAACACTGCACTATCTTATACAAGGCCCTTAAGCATGTTCACATACCAAGGGTTGCCTGTGTTTATTTTTGTTAGGCAGCTTAGAATCTTCCATAGATCCCATAAGGATATTTCCTTGACCTTAAGCTCTTATCTCCCTAACTTCATAATTCATTGAGCTTTTCTTTTTTCTGTTCTTCTTTTCTCCTCAGCTGGGTAACTGTACATAGTCCGTATCCAATTCATCAAAGTTGTCTCATTGGTAGCAGATACTGTCTGCTGATATTTCTAGCATCTCTGCCTCTGGAGGGATTGCTGCTTCCGTAGCAACAATCCTATGTGGTTCTGAAAAACAAGAGACAGAAATCTAGTTTTAGGTAAGTGTAGAATATTGCCAGTGTTATGGTCCTATCAATATTAGTACATAACCAGGTGTGGTGGTGCATGCCTGTAATCTCAGCACTCAGAAAGCTGAGGCAGAAGAATCATTGTGAGTTGGAGACAAGCCTGGGCTACAAAGTAAGCTCAAGGCCAGCCTTAACTGCATAGATCCTGTCTCAAAAAGACCCCCCCCCCAAAAAAAAAACCAAAAACCAATCAAACAAACAAACAAAAAAACAACCCCTACACAGATGGTAGTATAATTGCTATAGTGCACTTGTAGCTCATTTACAGCTTTTAAAAGCATTCATGGACTTTGGAGCCTTTTTTCTGGGGGCTTTGAACTGGACTTTGTATAAGTACTAGAACAGGCAGTGTTTAGTGCATTGCTGGATGGTATAATTGCTATAATGTGCTTGTAGATCTTTTGCAATTAAAAAAAAAAAAAATTTCTAGCTTTTGGAGGCTCTTTCCTAGGGGCTTTAGCCAAGCTACTTGATGAGCTCTTTGAATATGGAGGCTTTGTAGTATAAGTATCAGAACAATCTTTAATACATTGCCTTTTGTGTAGTATATGGCCTCAAAATAATGACAGTAAATACAGTATTACTGATATTAAGAAAAAAACGTACATCCTTTATATCTTCCAAGGTCAAATCCCCTCAGGATTAACTTTGGGACCATATACAGTACTTTTTTGAACTGTTGTTAGTGTCAGCCTTCGGGACAAGTCACAGCCATTACTTGGCCAGTTTGCTTTCTGTGAAAGCCTGAGAGAATGTTTTTCTCTGGGTGACTCTCCTTAGACACACTATAGTTCATTTATCCCTTTTCTTTGAGGTCCCATAATCTCCTTGACCAGAAAATTTGAGACACCTCTGAGTTATAGGATATTACAGCACAGGTTCTCTTATATCCTGAGTCCTTATTGACCTTCAAGGGTTAGGGCCAAAATATTGGCTATCCTCATAACCCTTCTTTTTCTCCAATTCTTGGTCTATTAACTTACATTCTTAACCCTCCAGCAGAAAAGCTTTGTGATACTATTACTCTATAACATAGGTAATTGAGCTTATCATCACTGACTTTTTCAATATCAAAGATCTTTTGTTATACAGGTCTTGCTTTGACTTGCCCTTGATCACCCAGCAAAAAAAGCTTAATTATAATGCATGAAATACAGAGCTAGATTGATGAGATGAGCTGTAGGAGGCTTGGATCAATAGCTTCCAACATTGCAAGCTTCACTGGTGGCCTACTGCAATTGTGGAACATTGGACTGTGTATGCATCTGCTTCCTCTTAATTAAAAGAGAATAATTTTCTTTTCTTTTTTTTTTTCTTCCTTAGCAACATCAGTAGGGAGGTGGGTCATGCCCACACACTGTGCTCTGTAGAACTGTTGTGAGGACAATATGCAATGTGTCAACTGTTAAAAAAAGAAAGGGGAAAAAGAAAAAAAAGTAATGTTTATTGAAAGTGTTAATGTTTAATTGTTTGATCAATCTTATATACTTATATCTATTAATCTAAATTGATATGATGACAAAATATGTAATATAACCATTGTTAAATTTAAATAAAGAAAGAAAAGAAAAAACATACAAAGGAGTTTGTGATTTAGAATAGGTGAGATGCTTACCAGAATATGATACTTACATATCACCTGACTCTGCAAGAGTGCCATGTTTTCATCAGATGCTCTTGGAGTGAGTGACAGGTTTTCTGGAATCTGTTAGAGGAGTATTTGTTTTTCAGATGAGTGGTTGTAAATGGTTGAAAAGGAGAAGAGTTTATATAGTGTGTGTGTGTGTGTGTGTGTGTGTGTGTGTGTAGTGAGTAGTGAGAAAGGGGTGGCTGCACACTTTGCAGTCATCATAAAACTGTGTATCTTATTGGCCAGATATTCATAACTAAGACTACCAGTCAAGTGACCCAACCCCCAACAGGAAGAGACCCTGTTCTGTATTTGTGCCTGCTTGCTACGTGACTTGCTTCCCCATTTAATTCTGATTTAATCAATTTTACCTGAGCGTTGGTGCTTGTAATTTCATTGGTTGACCATAGCTTTGTCCCACCTCATGCCTGCCTAAGCAAGTTCTCATGTTTTCTACTACCTCAGACCCGCCTCACTGCATTGATTTACTCTGTAAAAGTCCCTGGAAGAGAGAGCTTCCCAGAGACCACCCAATTGGCATCCCCTTTCTGTTCCTCTCTGACAGGAGCTTTCTGTCCCCCAATAAAGATATCCTGCTCTTTAGAACAAAACAACCCCCCCCCCAAAAAAAAAAAAAAAAAAAACAAACAAACCAGTAGTTCTGTGGAAATTCAGGTAAATTGTTTGGATTGAGGTCTCAGGTAGATGTTTTCATTTGAAAAAAATTCCACTGTCTTAGAACACATGCATTGAGTGGTCCCTGCAGTGCTTCTAGAACTGCTCTGGCTGTGGCAGGCATCGCGCCTGTGAAATTGGTCCACCAGCTGAAGTGCCTGCTTGTGCATGGATGTTGTTATGGTTTATGTCTAGTTGTCCCCCCAAAGCCTCATGGAGTCATTGGGCGGGGACTTCTAGAGTTTGAGACTTGATCCATGATCCCTGGGATTATGGGTTTTAGTACTGATGGGATTATGGGTGGAAGTACTTCTGGGATTATGGGTGTAGCCTAGGGTGGGAGCTAAGGCGGAGAGCCTGAATGTAATATAA
>PVJA010022142.1:0-14649 GCA_004027025.1 Myocastor coypus
GTCCTCCACCACCTCCTCCTCCTGCTCCTCTTCTTCATCTCCGACTCAGTTCTGCTCCTCGGGAGAGAGCAGCTGCCCTGATGGAGAAGGGCCTGAGGTCCCCCGGTCCTGCCGCGTCCTGTGTGGCTATATCTACACCGCTGCCTTTTTGCCTGCTTGTGCTGCTGAGCTGCTCTCTGGGCTTCCCGGAGGCCCTCAGGCTCCCTGGGCTGCTGGCACCCTCACACTTCGCTGGCTTCTCTGAAATCTGGGCATAGGTTTGGAAATACAGTGGCAGGATATGGAAGTTCTAGGGTACAGATTCAACTATTTGGTATAATATTTTAGAGTAAAGATTCGCAGAGAATACCAAAAGCAGTCTCCATGCAGTGGACACCTGGCATAGACACGTGGGTGAGTTGCCTCAGTTCTTTTCAGTTTTAGGCACCTCCGATAATGCCAATTAGTAGGATGCACTCCATTTAGGAGAAGGACCCCTGCATACCCAGGAGCGAGGAGGGAATCCAGCAGACCCACATTCTTAACCGCAGGGAGGCCTGCTGCTCTGTCTGGAGGGTGCAACAGCAAGCTCGCTTCCACTTCCTGCCTTTGCACCCCTGTTCTGTTGCTCTTTATACGAAATCCTCCCTGCCCACTGTGTACTCTAACTGTGAGCTGGAGCCTTAGACCACACACCCACTGAGGAGGAGGAGGAGGAGGAGGAGGACAAAGGAGAAGAGGAAGAAGAAAAGGAAGTTCTTTGCAAAGGACTTCATAAAGGATTACTTGTGAAAACAGGGTTTTTGTTTTCTTTTGTTTTGTTTTGTCTTTTTGAGACAGGGTCTCGCTATGCAGTTCAGGCTGGCCTTGAGCTCACTTTTGTAGCCCAGGCTGCTCTCGAACTCACACCGATCCTCCTGCCTCAGCCTCCCAAGTGCTGGGATTACAGGTGTGAGCCACCACGCCCTGCAAAACAGGGTTTTTAATAAACTCTTTGTGAGACCAGAGCACAGTGTTTACAATGGGCATTCACTTCATCCACAGGTGTTGGCACTAAATGCTGAGGAGGACGTTCACGGTGGCTTCCAGTCTCTTCTCACCCAAGTGCACAGGCCTGGAGCTCCGTATTCCCTCAGTACAGCAAACCAGCTCTTCGGTGAAGAGAGCTGCCAATTCCTCTCAGTGAGTTGGGTCCCTAGAATGGGAAAGCTTGGTTGAAAATACTAGGTTGCCCATGGCACAGGGGAGGATTCCATACAGCTTGTGGACCTGAGGAGCAACCTTGTTTTCTCTAATTACATAGTCCTTCCTGTAAGGAGGCCTTCCATACTTCCCCATGTGAGGATCTGAAGTTCTTTCATTCCTGTTGAGTTCTACCAGATTCACCTCTCTTACCTACAAGCTGGTATTTGACATCCCTTAGACTCAGGGTGACATCTCCTAAGAGACATATATATATATATATATATATATATATATATATATATATATATATATATCTTGAAATTTTCAAAGTATCATTGACTCATAAACCCTAGAAGGTTGCTGACCTCCTGTGCAGCTCCAAGGCCTCACCCAGGGCGTCTCTGCCCACAGTCCTTTCAGGAGTCCTGTCTGAAGTTCTACCAAGCCGAGCTGGAGCAGCTGCCCTTTGCCAAAGATCCAGAGAGATCTAGGGGGCACATCAATGCGTGGGTGTCCACCAAGACAGAAGGTCAGCACAAGGGGGTTCGCCCACCACCCCCAACACCTTCACCCTATCTTGGCTATTACCCTTTCATTTCCTGTGAGAGGGTGATGTAATTCACCTGTGGGCCCGAGCATCAATGATGACTCTAGGTATGAAAATTTCACGCCCCTGAACCCCACTGTGATCCTTCCTATTTCTGCAAACAAATGAGACTGGAAAAGGGCAGGTAGTTTTCCCTGAGTATTCAGGAAATAGTACCGCATTTCTTCCTCTATTCTTTACAACTTCAGGCCCTCTGATAATACCAAGTAGTGGAGATGTGCTCCTTTCATGAGAAGGACCCCTGGATACCCAGGAGCTGAGGAGCAAATGCAGCAAACCCACATTCTTGACCACAGGGAGGCCTGGTGCTCTGTCTGGACCATGTAACAGCAAGCTCGCTTCCACTTCCTGCCTTTACATCCCTGTTCTGCTGTTCCTCACTCTGAGTCCTCTCAGCCCACTGCTAGCTCTGGCTGTGAGCCTGGAGACTTGGACCACACCCTACTTAACCCCTAGGGGCCTGCAGCTCCCTCCCAGCACAGCTCTCCCCGTGTGCTCTCTGGGTCTCCGGCCTGTCCTTTCTTTCTCATGACAAGCTTTCCTTGACTGACTGCCAAGCCTGTCACTGCCTTCTTGTGGAGAATCTCCCCAAGGGTGCCTGGGTGTGAACAGCACTCCTAGGAATTGATTTGAGAGTGTAGCGCATAGCAATTCTATCTCAGCTGGCCTGAAAATAATGTTTAAACCTGCCAAGATGTTCTCGTACAGTTGGTTTACCATGGAGTTTACGAGGAGTTAATGAATACATCTCTGCTTTCCTCAGCAGGCAAACTTGAAGAGCTGTTGGCCAAGAGTTCAGTTGATGAGTTGTGCCGGCAGCTTTTCATTAATGCTGCCTACTTCAAAGGAACATGGGAAGAACCATTTAGAAAGGGCAATACAAGGACAATGCCCTTTAAAATAAACAAGGTAGGGAGAAGCTTAAATCAATATCCATCAATTTAGAAATGGAGAAACATAATAAATTTCATAAACTAATAACTGTTTTTTTTTTTTTTGCAGAACTGGGGTTTGAACTCACAACCTTGCACTTGCCAGTGCAGGCACCTGTGCCACAGAGCTATCTCCCCAGCCCCTAATAACTGTTTAAAAATACTTTGAAACAATAAAATTCTGAATTAAACTTTAAACTCAAGAATACAAAATTATAGTAGTAAATGTATTTGCTGCTTATGATATTTTACATGAAGGAGAATTCTCCCTGCCTGAATATTAATCCTGCACGTATTGCTGTATGATTTTCCTGTATGTTCTAATTATCCAGGTAGAAACAATAAATAATGTGTTTTAACATTGTGGTGTATGTTTGGGGCACTGGGATGGGCAAAAATGTGTGAAAATAGGTATATTTAATGGAGTAATTTTTAAACGAAGATTAGTATTCATTTGAATTGATTTAGTCAACTTATAAATTGTTAATCCAGTATTGACGTTTCAGCTAATAAGAACAAGTGGCAAAGACCTAGATTAGACATCTTCAATTTTAATAAAATCAGAAGTTAAAATGGATTTCTAAATTTTCAGAAGTTTGCCAGGAGTGGTGGTGCACGCCTGTAATCCCAGCACTCGGGAGGCTGAGGCAGGAGGATTGGTACGAGTTCGAGACCAGCCTGGGCTACAAAAGTGAGCTCAAGGCCAGCCTGAACTGCTTATCAAGACCCTGTCTCAAAAAGACAAAAAAATATATATATATATAAATTTTCAGAAGTTTTATAAAAGGGTCAACAATACAACGAATAAGTAGGATAAAAGCAATTAGAACATTTGCAGCTACCAGCATGTTAAAATAAGATGCATTTATCTAATGAGTCATATATTGCTTGCATGGGGCTCTGGCTCCTCTCAGGGCCAAGCAGTGGCATGGGAGCATTAAGCTCCCATTGGATGTTCCTGCTAGGCCCAGCACCGCAGGCAGCTCCTGTCTCTGCACACTCTGTAGCTTTCCACGGCCCTGGGCAGTGCTACATGAGGTCACCCCTGGTGACCCTTGGAGCCCATATACCGTTTCATCCTGAGTACTAGAGAACTCAGGAAGCTCTTTTGGCAGTGTCTTGTCTCCTTGGAGAATTCCTGTGGCATATGTGCCCCTCTGATCACCCCTCAGAAGGAGCAGAGGCCGGTGCAGATGATGGTCCAGGAAGCCACGTTTCCTTGGGCCCACGTGACTGAGGTGGGGGCCCAGGTGCTGGAGCTGCCCTGCAGGGGCAGGAGCTGAGCATGGCCGTGGTGCTCCCGGATGAGGGCGTGGACCTCAGCACGGTGAGTGAGGGATGGGGCACAGGAGTTCTGCCCTGCCCGTGCCATCTGGTGAAGTCCCCCTATCCCTTCCTAACAAAACACCACTGGCAAGCACTCCTGTTCTTAGCTATCCCTCTGTAAAAATTGTAAACTGGGCCACTCTTCTCCTAAAGCCACTCAGAGCCCTACCTTGTCCTGTTCACAATGAGGTCCCCTAGGATGATACTAAACTTAGAACCAGCAATGAACAATAGGAACAGAGCTACAGAGGACACGATGTATTTTTTAAAAGAAAAAGCACGAGACAGGAAGCAGCTCCAAAGACAACCGCGGCCAGGAAAATAGATGCCCCTGTGCCTTTGGCTCTGCCTGCTTGGTGACATTTTGGGGGACCTGCTCCTCTGGAACTTCTCACTATTACACTGGCTCCCAGGGCTTTCTTTTTTTTTTTTTAATTTTATTTATTTTTTTTCTTGTTTCAGAACCTTTGTTTGTCTATTCACTCATTTTTATGGCCGACTCAGCCCACCCTGAGGGCAGGGCTGCCGCAGCATGTGGTGCCAGGGATCGAACCGCGGTCCTTGAAGCCGCCCAAGCTTTCCCAAGCAGGCGCTTTAGACCACTGAGCCATCCCGCCAGGCCCACTGAGCCATCCCGCCAGGCCCCTTTCTTACGATTAAATGAGACACCACTGCAAACAGGGGCATTCAGTCTTGTTACCTTAATCTGATTTGTGTCTGTTTGTCCTTCCATTGACCTATCTGAGGAGAGATGAAGGGCTTGACTGGAAAGGGGCTTTCTGGAAGGTCAGCTTGAAGTTTGCAGGCAATGCGTAGATGTTCTACAGTAGCAGAGAGACTCTAGTGAGCACAACACCTACCCAAGGGCATAGGTGTGGGCCAGCTGTGCGCCCTGAGCAGGAGTTCTCCCCACAGCAGGTCACCAGGCATGGCTTTGCAATGGTGACCAACAAGTGGAGCCCATCTCCTCCCTGAGGAAGCCACAGCTAGGGTGGCATGGCAGGGGCTGGGTGCAGGAACACCTGCGGATCTCCCAAGCTTCCAAACTGCTGCAGGGACAGTGTGTGACACTGCACCACCTGCCTGCCAGCAGAGCCTGGGCTGCCCCTGGAGGTCTCCATGGTGGGTGAGTACCGCAGTCTAAATGATAAATTCTGATCCTTACTTTTCAGGTGGAAGAAGCCCTGACTTTTGCGAAATTCCGAACCTGGGCCAGTCGAGATCACATGAGGAGAATCGATGTCGCAGTTTCCCTTCCGAGATTTAAACTGGAAGACGATTACCACATGACCTGTGTGCTTCGGGGTCTGGGCGTGGTGGATGCCTTTGATCCAGAGAGAGCAGACCTGTCTGGGATGTTGGCTGACAGAAACCTGTGTGTGTCCATGTTTTTGCACAAGAGTGTGGTGGAGGTCAGCGAAGAAGGCACAGAGGCTGCAGCAGTATCAGCTTGTAAATTAATTCCTCTTTGTTTTAGGTACCCACAGGTGTCCCGTACTGACCGCCCCTTCCTGTTTTTCATCAGGAACAATGGCACCAACCGCCTGCTGTTCTGTGGCAGGTGCTCATCTCCGTGACGGTGAGGGGGGCACGCCCTGTGTATGCAGCCATTGCTCTCTGCCCCCAAGCCCAGCTCATTAGAACAGCATGTGCAGCCTGAGGCCAGCGCGGCCCACCTCTGCTCCACCTATCTGCACAGTGCCCACGGGTGTGCTCTGCTCTCTCCCCTTCCTCTGCTTTGTGGAGTCTGCACAGTTGGTTTCATGCCTTCCATTCACCAAGTGGGGCCTGAAGAGCTGTGCTTCATGAAAAGCAACTCCCACTCTTCTCCTGGGCTCCTTATTTTACTACAAGGGAGCGTCCTAGCACCTCCGGTCCCGTCACAAGCTGGATTTCCATGACTTTCTAAGTTGTAAGCCATGAAGGTAGACAGTATAATTCCTCTGAAAGTTTTCCTCGTGCTTCGGGTTTTAAAGAAGTGCACATTTTAACTTTATTTTTATTCAACATTTACGGTTCAGCTGGTCTGTGGGGAGCGCTGCAATAGACCCAGGGGCAGAGTCAGGGTCTTCAGCAGCTGCTCTTTATTGTCTTACTCAATTCATAGCTGTTGGGACAATCAGGTTGCCCTACTGAAGGCCGTACATCTTGTAGGGATGATTTGATTTCTGCATCTCCAAGTCTAGCTCTTAGATTCCATTCAGAACACTAAATTCACTCCCAACATCAGCTTCCTCCAGAAAATTTGCTTTTTCTCCAGAAACCGATGAGAACTGAGGATGAATCTGAAAAGAGACATTCTTGGGGGGCCTCAGTCCAGACACTAGGACGTCATTTCCACTGTCCCCCATCAAGTCCACACAGTTGGTTTTGATGCTGCATGGATTTTAACAATGTCACACATTCAGCTCCTGCGAGGGTATCCATCCTGTCTTTCTTCCTTGGTTTACCTCTTCCATAATTGCCTACGGATAGGGGCCCTTTGCCTGGCTCTAAGGATGAACAGTGCCAAGTCCTGTTCCCTTGGTCACCCACTGGGCTCCCACCCACCTCTCCTGCTCACCTCCATCTTTCTCCTCTCCACCAACTGTGCCAGCCTACCTGGCACCTCAGAGCCACATCCCCCTCCCTGTGTCACCTGCGCCACCCACTTGAAGCACTGCACTGCACCCACTTCTCCCACAAGCAAGTCTGCACTGTATGGGAAAAAGTCACCATATATAGTCCTGGCTTTAACTTCCTACCTTTAGAGCTCTGGGAAGCTATGTTGACCCCTTTCTGCTGATCCTGAAGGCCCCTTGCTCCCTAAGATCTCTTCCAGACTTCAGCTTGGAAATTGTTTTAGGAAGCTCTCCTGAGCCCCTACACTGTACTGTGTGGAGCTTTTCCTTACAAATCAACTGTGTATGTAAGTCAGAGGATTTGGACAACTCTAGCATGCTTTTTTGCTGCTCTGTGGGAAGAAGCAGAGATTATTCAACTTTATTTCCTTCTTTCCAATGGCTTCTACTTTTTTCCTTCTTTATTTCTTAAACATGCTTTTACTTTCTTCTTCCAATTTTACTTGCATATATCTGGTAATACAAAAATCTTTTTGGAGCACAACTCTATGTTAAAACAGGTACTTTAAAATTCATTAGACTTTGCTAAGTGAAATTCTGTATCACTTGCATTTTTTATGTTTTAATTCTGATTCATATTCTCTTTAAAAATAAAAGAATAAAATTATCCTTTGCCTGATTATATTATAGTTCAAACTCTCTGAACTTGGGATTTTTACTTGCTTCAAACCTTAACTGTGATCCTAGTTGGGGCTGTTCCATAAGCTACTGCAGTCTGAAATCTCTCTCTCTCTCCACAATGCCATTTAAAGAAGACATAACCCTAGTACTCCTCATTTCAATTCACAGCCATTTCTCTGCATTTTGAGAAACAGCCCTGCACTGCCCTGGGAATCACCATGCCCAGGCTCAGCTGTTCAGCTACCAGAAACCTCAGTGTCCTCTCCCCAAGGCTGACTGAGCGCTCCTTGGTGCTTGGATCAGGATCCGAGGTTCAGTTTCTACCTGCTCCTCCCTCCACTCATGTAACTGTTCCTAATTACTTGTGGTTGAGACAAAATAGCTGACACCCACATCGAGGTTTGGAACGGTTTATTTATCTCTTCCAGTGTGGAGGTTTCATCCCATACAAGGATTGCTCCAAGGCAGCATCTTACGTGGTAGAGGGTATCAGGGCATGGTGGGAGAACAACTTAAAGCAGAAGCAGGAAATGAAGGAGCAGCAGACAGCAAGCCTCTTTTCTCCATTGTGCTGTAGGCAGGGTAACTTCCCAGAATGACTCACAGTCCAGCGATTTCGGCTCCCTGTGTGCAGCAGCTTAAACCTACACAGCAGTTCATGCATAACGGCAGTCAGTTGCTAGGGTATTGGAAAGTGCGAGAAGGTGTTGGCGATACAAACATTTTATTTAAGCTCACGTGCTACTGTGCCCATTGTGCTGATACTTTTCTGTTGGATGTTCACGACCCAGTTATGGTGAGCCTTGTATGAGTCACTGTTTTGCTATGTTTAACATCACTATCTTACCACAGGATCACACATCTTACCACACTATCTTACCACAGGATCACACATCTTAAAATAGAACCAGTATTACGTAACTACTATGCTGCTTCTAATATTGCAATTCCTAGAGAATGGAAACTATTGCCTATTTTACATGGAAAATAATGAATCAGAAGCAACAGATAGCATTCCAACATGATACTCATGATGACATTTTGTAACATGGTTAAAATTTAATTTTGACACGATATAATGCATTTAAATAATCATCTGTATGTAATGCATAAGAAACTTTTAAGCAATGATATATTTAGCTGCCTCACTAGTAGGGCCAGATCAAAAAAATATATCTAGAGGAAGAGTCTACTTAAACACAGACCCAGCGAAAAGAGCAAAGCTCAAGAATGTAAGTGACTCTCCTCTGCCAGAATGAGTACAAGCATAATCTCACTGACCCACTTCCGTGGGAGGCTTTTGGCTCTGTAGCGCCAGACGAAGAACACGAAGCGGTAGTCAGGACAGAACAGAAGTAAATAGCTTGCACAGTACATTCCAATCTCACAAGTTGATGCTGTCACCGCCTGCAGGCCCTCTTCCTTGACCTCCAACACACTCTTGTGAGTGAACATTGACAGACACAGGACACTGTGCTGTCACATTCTGGACAGAACTTCCTTGCCTTGATGTACGACATCACGCATGCTCAAACCCTACAGCACAGAGCCTGTGTCATAACTTTGTTCACAGGCAGAAATAATGTCATGAGCCTGTCATAAGGAAAGGAGGGAATGGTTGGCTAATGACTTGGCAGACTGGTGGAAAAACGTGTGGCTTGCAACTGGGTCAGTGAAATGATAGGGGCATTTCATGGAGGCATCGGCAATGTCATTTTCATGTTGAAGAAATCCAGGCCATTTTTGATGTCTGTGAATGTGAGCTAAAACCAAAGAAACAGACCACATTTATTTTAAGAGTATCTGGAGGTGTCAAAACAAGAATAAAGGAGAGTCAAAAGGAGCAGAGTTCACGGTAGCATGAACCACATGGAGAGCATAAAGAGAATCATTATATTAATAGTTTAAGTGAAAAAGAGGCAAAGCACCAACATGGTAGCCATTAGCTCAGTGCACTGAGTAGAAGAACGTTCTAAAGTATGGAAGGTCTGCCAACTTGACACAGCCTCATCATAATAGACAACTCCCCCTTGCCAAGGAGAACCATCCCTAAAGATGGTGAGCACATCCTCCAAAAGAAGCATAGATATGAGAGGCAGAAAAGGGCAGTAAAGAGAAGGAATGTAAACTGCATCCTTAGGAAGATGATACTGAACAAGAACTATGAAGTCAACCAATGCACCTTCAAGCATTTGGTGAGAGCTGTAATGGAGATTCGAAGTCAGGTTTAAGGAGAGACCCAACAGTGGCAAAGGCATCAAGGCCAATTAGCAGATGAGCGCATGAAGAACTGTGAGAAATAAAATGAGCAAAAGCTTGAACAGAAGGATAAACCATGAGACACAGAGACAGACAGACTGAGAGACAGAGACAGAGACAGAGACAGAGAGACAGAGTCCCTGAGGGGCACGGTCCACCATAACCGGGGACAAAGCATGGGTCATGTTGTGAAGACTTGGAATGGTGTCAGGTGTACACTATATCCCTTCAGTTGGATAATTATGACCCCGTTAGACTTGAAACAAAGGATGAAGCATGTCAGTAGTTAGAGAAAAATAAGAAAGGGCCCGATTAAAATGACACAATAGCTGATGAAATTGGATATATGTAGCTGACAACTTAAAATATAACTTTAAGTTGATCGAATAGAAGAGGTTGAAAGGAATTTGGGGGGCAGATAGGGGAAAGGCTCTTGGTGCTGTATCTTTGGAGACCTGCACTAGAAAGAGTGGTTTCTGGGATCATGACTGTTACATGTCTGGGTGTGGCTTTTGTTGTGCTGAGGTTATTTTGAGCTCTCTATGTTTCAGTTACCTGAATACCAGATTGTTTTCTCATATTTGGGAAGTTTTGTGCTATGACTTTGGCCCATAATCTTTTTATATCATTTTACTGACTCCTTCATTCTCATTTATGCCTATTGGTCTCATGTTGTTCAGCTTTGCATCGTCTTGCAGATGTTGAATTGTTTTTTGCTACATCCGAGTTGTTTTTAAGAGATGCTTTCTTACCTTTTCACCAGCTGCTACTGTGTCTTCAAGATTTGAATCTCTATCTTCCATTTTGTTGATATGTTGTCGCCAGCTTGTGACTGAGATTTTATTTTCCTATATATCTCTTTTAAAATGCTTCAAGTGATCTATTTCTTTCCTATATTGCTCATTCAAGTATTACATCATTTTTTTATTCTCCTCTACCTTTTTATCAATTTCTTCTTTAGAAGCATTTATTAATTCTTTCATTATAGTTATCCTTTCTTTTTCTACTTCAGAGATTATTTCTGATCTGATTTTCTCTCTATCTTTCTGCAGTTGTTCCTTTTCTTCAGATGCTATTAATTCAGAGGTGTGTCTTTTTACTTTGGGGGTTATTTCTGATCTGATTTCCTCTATACTTTTCTGCAGTATTTTTATTACTTCACATGCTATTACTTCAGAGATTTCTTTTTTTACTTCTGAGGTCATTTCTGATCTTAGTTCTTCTTTATGTGTCTGCCTTTGTTTCTTTACTTCAGATGCTATTAATTGAGAGATTTCAGCTGTGTGATTCACACTTTCTTCTTTGCTAGTGTCTTCTGTGATTGTTCTGGGTGGGCTCAGGGCCTGAGATTGCATCTTGCTCCTTTTCTTTGTCATTTTGTATATTACTGACTTCTGACCTTTCCTGTAGAACTTTGGCAAAGGTATACTGCTAGTACCTACTGAAATTTAGGTTCTGAACTCGGAATCTTTGTGGGCTTCAGCTCTTAGATTTGATCCCAGTTAGGGCTGTTCTATCAGCTGATATGGCCTGAAATCTCTCCTCCACAGTGCTCATTTCAATTCACAGCCATTGCTCTGCATTTTGAGAGACAGCCCTGCACTGCCCTGGGAATCACCATGCCCAGGCTCAGCTGTTCAGCTACCAGAAATCTTAGTGTCCTCTCCTCAAGGCTGACTGAGCACTCCTTGGTGGTTGGACCAGGATCCAGGGTTTAGTTTCTACCTGCTCCTCTCTCTACTCATATTATTATTCCTTTTTTCTTGTGGCTGAGACAAAATACCTGACACCCACAATTAGTGGAATGGTTCATCTTGCTCACCATATGTGGAGGTTTCAGACCATATAAAGGTGGTTCCAAGGCTGAGTCGCCTGTGGTAGAGGGCATCAGGTCATGGTGGCAGAAAAGCTTAAAGCAGAAACAGCAAAATGAAGGAGCAACAAGGAAGAAGCCTCTTACTCCATCGTATTGCAGGCAGGGAACCTGCCCAGAATGGGTATAGAGCTCAAACCCATAAGCCTAGCACTGGACCCTGGATCAATCACAAACTATAGTTGTGCAACCCGTGACAACATGAGGCATTCCAGGGACATGTAGACACAAGCCACGATGTTCAGCCCTTGGTCCTCAGAAGACCCACCTGAGCACGCCACCCTCTTGGTGCTGGAATTTCTTATTTCTATGGCTTCCATCCCACATATAATTGACCTCCAGCATTAGGCACTCTCCATATCTTCCCTTATTTGCTTTGTAGTTGAAAGAAATGCATGCTCCGTTGAAGTTGAGGGACCGCAGTAGCTGGGTCCGTGGGACTCTGCAGAAGACCTTCTCATTACCAGACCACTTCCATTTTGAGTGAACTTACTCATGAGAATGATTTGCAGGCCCAGGATTTCAGATCCCTGTGTTCAGCAACTTAACCCTACACAGTCCCTTCACCCACAGAGTAGTCATCAACCAGTGTATGTGGAAAATGTAAGAAGGAGTTAGTGATTCTAATGCTTTAGGGCAGGTAGTATAGCTCAGGGGACTAAGCACTTGCTGAGGGAAGCACAGGGGCCAGGGTTGGATCCCTGGCACCCCATGCCACACTGGCCCCACTTTCAGGTTCACTGAGCCGGCAGTGGAGTCTTCAAGTGTGGTGTTTCCTCCTCCAGTGGTAAGGAGCAGACAGCTAAACCCCCCATTCCATCCTAGGCTCCAGGTGTCTGCCTACACTGTTCCCTGGATGACTGTTTATCTGATGCAACCTGAGGGTCTACATGGCTTGCAGCCCAGAGCCCAAGGAACTAGAGAATCTAAGTCAAAGACTCACCAGGAGGTAGGGGAAATAATTGGCGAATCATCTATAAGAAAGGACCTCTCAATTCCTACTGTTTCATTTCTGAGCAAAATTTACAGTTTTCCCAGTGATCCATTACACTTTCATCTTCTAAAATTCATGTTGAAGTGCAATCCCATGGAGGATATCAAGAAAAGAGAACAGTGGGTCCCCTCAGAGATTATTAGTGCTCTGTTCTCAGGAAGTGACTGCTACCCCCAAGATAAACCACAGAGTAACAGGTACGGAGACAGAGTCTGGCGTCAGAGCCAATTCTGCGAGGTCCCCGTCCAGGCCTTTGTTTCTTACCATGTGCTGCTTACCGAACTTCTGGGCGCTGTCTCTAAGGATGGTATCTGTAGATGTGGCCCTTCAGCCTTCCGCAGAAAAGTGAGCCCAAAGGATCCTCTTTCTTTTTATTTTTAACCTGGCTTTGGTATTGGGTCACTAGTAAAGGGAAGGATGGGTCAGGGGACCAGGTGTCAGGAGTGCAGAGGCCTCCAGGTGAACCCAACATCAGACATCATGGCCCAGGGGGCCAGGCTGGGACGAGGCAGAGAGGGAGATGTGGTGCTGATGGTCAACCTTCAATATGTGAGAAACAGAGGCAGAAAAGCGCCTTTGTTCAGTTATTCGCTGGAAGCCGTCAGTTCATATAAACTCTTCACCTTTCCTTCCCATCCTTTTGCCAGTGACCTAACTCGGGAATTACCGGATTCCTCATGCTGTTATGTTCTGCTTCTTCGCAAGTTGTTTTGCTATTTATTTATGCACTTATATACTTGGTATAGGGTGTTACTACGCAGTACAGATTTGTAGTGACGCTCTTGTCTCAGCCTCCCAAGCAGCAGGGTCACAGGCATGCACCACCGTGCCTGGTTGTGGGGATGTCAGGGCCTGTGGTACGGGGGATCAAAATCAGTTCTTTATCCTTGCCAGGCAGATGCTTAAACCACTGACCCATCTCCAGCACTGTATGAAGCTGGTTTTTTCCTAAGTGAGGCAAATGTGAAGTTCCTTGCCATCTGTGGGATTGAGGTCCGCCCAAGACAGTTCTGTTGCATGAGGAGTTTCGAAGCACCCAAGGGGGTTAAAGGGACTTGAATCTGGGCCAAACTCAGTTTTTATTCAGTCACAAAGGAAGAGTGACTTGAGGATGACTGAGAATGGCAGGAAGTAAGTGAGGACTGCGAGCCAGACTAGGTAGGAGGCCTGCATTCACCTGTGCGATATACAGAGAGAGCGATATGCAGGAGAGTGACTTGCATTACATTGTTGAGGTAGCATCAAATGTTTTGGGGTCAGTGCTTCAGCTCTGATGTATAAACCTTCAAGCAGCAGGAAATCATAGCCTCTGTCTCTAAGCTCTATCCCAGATGACAGTTCAGAGCACTGGCTCTTCATCCTTTCTTGGTCTGGCTCATATTAAAGAGCAGCAGGTACTGATTATCGAGGAAACACCGCCTGCCATCTTCAAAGACCGCCACCACAAGCACCTCAGCTAGACTCACATGCATTGCTTAAAACCAACTGAAAGGATAAGGTAAAGTCCTAGCCAGCTCTGTACATATCAATACCTGGAAATAGGGTCAGGCCCATCAAAAAATGGAGACACCTGCTTTTCTTTCAAGGACAGTCACTTAGGTGGTTCTCCACAGGGAACTTAGGTTCTTGGTGCCTCAGGGATCTCACTCTGGACATGGTCCCTGATCCTGTGCCCTCTGGAACAGGTTCCTGTCAGTGTCTACGCAAGGCAGGAGGAGCGGTATGTGCACACACAGCAGCCTGAAGGCCCAGGCATAGGTAAGAGGAGGGCTGGGCTCCTAGGAGTTGGGGCCTGGGTTCTGTGTGGGTACCCGGAAGGTCTGACCAATGTGTGTGGGGGCATTCTGGACAACACTTTGAACTTATCTCCAGAGCTCTTTTGTCTGAAAGGGGACCAACCTCTCTGGCGAAGTCAGAGCTCTAGTTCTGCTTCCTGCAATTTGGAAAGCTGGGGTCGTACTCATCTTTGATCCTCTGGTTTTTTTTTTTTTTATTCTTTGGTTTCTGCGAGGTGTGATAGTGAGGCTTGAACCCAGGACTTTCCAAAATCTTTAGCCCCAGCCTGCCCCTCTTATGAAAAATTTGAGACAAGTTCTCCAAAATTTTCTCAAGCTGCCCTCCAAGTCACCATCTTCATGAATCAGCCTCCCTGTGAAGGATGGCTAACATGGTCTACTCCTTATGCCCAGCTAGGTTAAACTAGCCTGGTGATACCTGCAGAAGGCCTGCCTGAGGGCTGGTACCAGCAGCAT
>PVJA010022142.1:14749-34774 GCA_004027025.1 Myocastor coypus
GGGGGGGGGGGATGATTCCCTGCTCAGCGTCTAGGAGAAGCTTGTCACATTGGACTTCCTGGGGGGACCTCGGCTTTGCTCCCCTGGAGGAGCCAGGGTCCTCGCTGTTGCTGAGGATGGGTGTGGTGCTGTTGTAGGAGCTCTGGTGCTTCCCTGAGTGTTGCTTCTTGGCTCCAGTTGAGATTCCTCAGCCTGTCAGCACAGATCTTTCATCCAGTTGGCACAGACTCCCTAGCTTCTACCACTGGCCTCTGGGCCTTTCCAGCACAGATCTGTGAAGCGGGCCTGCATAAGGCTTGGTTGTGGGCTCTTGTGGGCTCTAGGCCTCCAGTTGGACTGGTAGGAAGCACACCATTATAAGCTCTAGGCCCTCAGCTGCATTCTTTACTATGTAGTGTGCAGATGGATTTCCCCAACTTCTGATGTGATTTTTGGGTGATTCATTATAAGTAATATTATAGAATGTCTCCTGTACTATATTGCTCATCTTGTCAAAACCCCAGACCACTGCACTCGCCCCCCCCTCCCCCCAGTGCTGGGATACCAAGCAGGCCACCTCTGGTTGTGGTGCTTCAGAGGCCCCTGATCTGCTTGCACTTTCTTCGTTGAATTCTCCTCAGACCACAGCTTGGCTTCCTCTGCTGCAATGAGGACATCAGCGCCTCCTCTGCCCTGTGGTTATCCCTGTGTCCCAGCAGGACAGGACCCTGGGCTGGAGGACAGTAAAGGAGCACGGGACAGCCTGACCCCTGCAGCCAGAAAAGTCCAAGCCTCCGGGGCTACAAGGCCCGAGTCCCCGCCCACCCTGGTGAGGGTGGGGTGTGGCAGGCTGGGTGGGGCGGGCCAGGTTCTTGCCATGGGAACTGAGTTTGAGCAGCGAGACCAGGAGGCTGCAAGGTGGCGCCAGCGCAGCAAGGCTGTTCAGGCCACCGCCCTGCGGGTCGTGCTTGCAGCAGCTCCGCCCTCCTGCACCTGGTCCCATCCCAGACACGCCCCATACTCTGCTCCTCCACCCGCGCGGTCTTCCGTGGAACTCACCCCAGCAGACAGATGTTTCTTTCCTTTGAGCCAGTTTCCCCGTGGGATTGGGTCCCGATGCCTACCACCTGAAAGCAAAACCCTGCGCCTGCGAGGAGCTGCGCAGCGGCAGGGAGTGCGGCTTTGCCAGGAAAGAGGGAGGGAGGCGGCCGGGCCTTCCCTGAGATGCTGGGGGAGGAGTGGGCCGTGGGCCGGGACTCAGCGGCCTCAGAATGGGCTGACACTTTCACTTTGGCTCAGAGGACACTGGGAGGAACGTGCCTGGCGGAGAGGGTGCTCTATCCTCTGTTCCTTGGGGTTAACTGAGAGCAGTCAGAGGAGAACAGCAGCGTTCTCTGACGCCAGGGCGCTGGTCACGTGATTTACAGTCCGCTTTGTCGGAGGAACTGAAAGACGGCAGCCTGGCGCCCTCAGCCGGCTGGGCGCTGAGCTGCCCTGCGGCAGAGGCTCTGGCCTCACGGCTGCGCTGACACCAGCGGCCTTGGGCAGCGGCAGCTCCTGCCTTCCTCATTCGCGGTTCGGAGCCCGGCTGAACGTGGCTCGGGGATTCTCCACAAATAGACACGAGTACAGGGAGGGACGCGGAGGCCGGGTAGAGCTCCTCCTCCGTGCTCGGCCTCTGCTCGGCCTCCCTTCTGCCGCCATCCTCCTCTTCCTCCTGCTCCCCATCCTCTTCACCTCTGACTCTGTCCTGTTCCTCAGGAGACAGCAGCTGTCCTGATGGGGAAGGGCAGGAGTTCACCCGACCCCGCCCCGTCCTGTGCGACTGTGCACACAAGTCTGTCTGTCTGTCCGCCTGCCCACTTGTGCGGAGGAGCGTGCTCTGTGGGTTGCCCTGAGGCACTCAGGCTGCTCTGGGCTACTGCCACCCTCACACGTCGCTAACTCCCTTGAAATCTGGGAATGTTTTTTGAAAGAGAGTGGTAGGAAATGGACTATTTTGGGTAAGGCTTGAAATAATTGGAAGCTTTGCTGTGAAAACCAAAAGCACAGTTTCTACACAGCAGACACCTGGCAGTGGACACTCAGGTGAGTTGCCTGACGTGGCCCTGGCTTTTAACCTCTAGACTGCTCATGGACACGCTGTCAGCAGCCAGTGGCGCCCTTGCCATCCATCTCTTAAAGCTTCTGGGTCAGGACAACCCCGCGCACAAGGTCTTCTCTCCCATAAGCATCTCCTCGGCCTTGGCCCTGGTCCTTCTGGAGTCCAGGGAGAGCACGGCAGCCCAGCTAGCTGAGGTAGGCCGGCCTCTCCACATCTGCCTCTGTGACAGGAGGATTTGTGCTTTGCTGTGGTTGCGGAAAGGCAGGGGATCTTTCATAAAAATTAACCCAGAGAAGACAGTAACATTTCCTAGCATTTCCTTTTGGAAATGAGCCGGAGCCAGGCTGGTGCTGTGCCGAGGGATTGCCTAGGGTTTGCTCTCAGGACCACAGGATTAAAGGGAAGAAAGAGACGTTGGAATTCTGTGAAGCAATGTTCCCTGACTTGTCTCCTCTTGGAGCACAGGACCTTGCAGCTGTAATTATTCACTGCTGCCTTGCTTCTCAGTGAGGGGACAATAGAACAGGGCAGAGACAGGCTAGGTTCCAGGGTTCCATTGCTCTAGGGACTCATGAGGCTGCGACCCATAGCAGGGCACATCTGGAAGGCCCTAGGACTGGTCCCTAGACCTGGGGACTCACGGGGTGGACAGGAGACCTGTGTCTGAGATCAGCCCGCAGGGCCTGCCCCTGCTATCTGTTGCCCTTGTGCGTAAGATCTGCGCAGGGCCTGCTGAGCTCTCTCATGTGGCTGTCTGTGTGCCAGCAGCACCCAGGGATTCCTTTCAGTAGCAGCAGCTGTTTTTCCCTTTCTTCTTCATTGTGGAGGGCCCTGAGGTGGATGCCTAGAGGTCAAGTTCCTTTTGGTGCTTCTTACATCGAGGCTCTGAGATTCCTGAGGAACCCCCTATAAGGAAACCCGTGTCTGTCCCAGTTCCAGCCCCAGAGTGTGGTGGAAAGGACGGAGGCTGCAAATCCCTGTATTGTTTCAGGGATTTGCCGGTGCTCTGCGCTGACCGCTCCTTCCCGTTCCTCATTAGGCACAGCAGGACCAGCAGCCTGCGGTTCTGTGGCCGGTTCTCCTCCCCTGAGGAGACGGGGGAAGCACTTCCATCTCTGTCCCCAAGCCCTCACCCCAATTCCCTGCAGTTGTCCCATTACAAAAGCCAAGTGCAGGCTGAGGGCAACCTTGCACGCAGCTGCACCATCTGTCAGCATAGGGGCGCCATGGACAAGCTCTGCTCTCTTCCCTGTCCCTCTCCCCAACCACTCCCTTATGCCAGTGAGCCAACATCTCAGGACAGCAG
Organism: Myocastor coypus; assembly: GCA_004027025.1. NCBI lineage: Eukaryota > Metazoa > Chordata > Mammalia > Rodentia > Myocastoridae > Myocastor > Myocastor coypus. Next base: position 18,139 of record PVJA010022142.1, read on the forward strand.
AGTTCTGTGTCAAATCCAGGGCCCAGCACCAGCCCTAGAGTGAAGCCTGCACGGGTGTCCCTGGCGGCCATAACCATTTCTCTCCCTCTTGCCTGTGCTCCTCATCATGGTAACAGAGCTCCCCAGCACCCCCAGTCCTACCGCGCACCTGCCTTAGCCTGACCTTCTAAGCACTGAGCCCTGTCGCTAGATGTCATCATTCCAGTGACAGTTTTCCTGGTGCTTGGAGTTTTAAAGAAGGGCACATTCTATTATCTGACATTTTACTGCTCAGCTGGTCCGTGCAGAGCGCTGCGTTAGACCCAGGGACACGGTCGGGCCCGCTCAGCAGCTGCTCTATCGTCTGCGCCCAGTTCCTAGCTTTTGTGGCAACCAGCTGGCCCTATTTATGCCTTCAGTCTTGCAGCTATAGCAAGTATCTTCATGGGTTTGACCTCTGCATCTCCAACCCAAGCAGCTAAATTCCACTCAGTGCTTGAAATTCGTCTCAGATGTCGTCTTCAAGGAGATTTTCCTTTTCTCTGGAACCTGGTGTGCATCCTTGAACTCAGATGGCAGCTGTTCACAGTGCCTGCTGCGTTTGTTATTCTTCTGCCCTCTGGGGTCGTCCTCCACGAAGACCCTGAGGTCCAGGCATCGGGATTCCATTTCCCCTGCCCGTGGATCACTTATACAGTGATAATAAGCTGCTGACCATACACAAGCTCTAACTGTTTTTAGCGGGCAGCTGTCGCCAACTAAACTGAGCTCTTCTGGGTTCCATTCTTTATGGCACATCCAGAGTTAGCAGTCTTAAGCAGTGCATTCAGGACGTGGAGGAGACAGCAGCTCTGCGCCGCTCCAGGAAGCCTCCCTTGCCCCAGAAGGAAGCTGCGCGCACTAAGCGGTGCATGCGCCCTTGCTCCTTCCTGCTGCCGGCCTGCCCGTCGCCATTCTGTTTTCTCTCTGTGCATTGACCTCCTCTGAACGTTTCCTATAAATTGAAGCATATGTGCGACCTTTCGTGTCTGCTTCTCCTGCTTAGTATTTTCTTGGTGCTTTCGTCACTGCGTCGTGCATCCTTTCTCTGTTTCCCCCATGGCTGTGTAATATTCCGTTACAGAGATGCACCACATGTATGTGCTCAAGCTTCCATCCGGGTTTTCACTCGCTTGCTTGTATGTAAATACGGGTGCTGTTCATCTGCATGTTAATGAGCCTGCTAGGATGCCCGATCTCCGTTCTGTTGCACATGTACTCAAGCATAGGGGAGTGGAGTTGTGAGGTCATACAGTAGCCGCATGAGCTCTAGTGGGAACTCCTGAATCGTTCTCCAACGTGGCTGAGCCGCATCACACTCCCACCAGGAAGGCTCAGGACGGCAACTTCCTGCACATTTCTGTCTTCAGTTAAGACCATCGGCGGGGGTGGGGGTGGCACTGCTGGTTTTGACTTGTGGACCTGAGCGGCTGCTGACCTGGAGCATCTGGTCACGAGCGCATTGGCCTTTGCATTCTTTGTCTGGAAAAATGACCATGCAGGGCTTTGCCCATTTTTAAGTGTCTTTTTGCTCATGTTATTAAAAGAATCCTTTCCATATTCTGGTAATAGACCTCCGTTAGAGATGTGAGTTAAGCAAAGGTTTTCTCTGATCTGGCTCTTTAATATTTCTCTTTGATGCACTTATAGCTCACATAGCTGTAATTTCTTTTCTTTTTTCTTTTTTTTTTTTCAGAACCAGGGATCAAACTCAGGACCTTGTACTGGCCAGGCAGTCTTGTGCCACACAGCTATCTCCCTGGCCCCTGTAATTTCTAAATGTCCCACATATCTAACTTTCCTGTTGTAGCTCACCCTATGGGAATCATCATTGATAGTTTCAAGAGTCTGAACAATTGGCCTACTTTTTTGTTGTTGTTTTGTTTGGCCTTTGTTGTTGTTGTTTATATTTTTATTTTATAAAGAATACAAAACGGTGAAGAAAACATTAGACATGATTCAAAGTTGCATTAAAACAGTAATAGGCATTGGAAAATGGTCATCTTATTGCATATGTTATCTTCAAAATAGCTGTTCAGGATATCAAATATAAACCTGCAAAATTGGTAGAACAAAAAAGAAAAGTCTAAAAAGTTAAAAAGAAGAAAAAGCTATGAAAGCATTAACTGCTCCTTTCAATATCCCCGCAGAAGTCAGCAGCACAACTGTCCAAGCTGCCTGCCAGATGTGCAAGAGCAGCTCCTTCTGCTTCTTTCTTTTGTCCTTTTCCTCCCCCAAGCTTTCCTCCCATGGGAGACTCTCTCCTTTTCACAGTGTATAGTGTACCACGCACACTTTTTACTTCTTTGGGTTCTAGGTTTAGTTTGTAATTAGTTATTGATCCATTTTGAATTACTTTTGTATACAGAGCAGGGCAGGCTCTAATTTAGTTCTTTTGCATATGCATATCTACTTGTTCTAGTGCCTCTATCTGTCTTGGAAGTTGAAAAACAGTGTTGCTAATAGTTAACACGGAAAAATAATGTATAAATAAGTAGTATAAGGTGGGAAATTACTCAATCTGAGTTATATCGGATCTATTACACAAAGAACATCATAACCAGATGAAATCATATCAAGGCTTTCAAGGAATTAACACTAGGATTCACAGAGAACTCTACAGCTCAGACAGGAAAGGCTGTAAGCGAATGATCAGCCATATACGCAGGAAGCACCGGAGCATGCCGCTGTTTACTTAGATTGGCATCCGATAGGATGCTGCAGTAGCCACCAGGAAGTAGGACAATAGGGCCTTTCTAAGCCTGGGAATGACTCCGTGCTCACTAGTAGGTCCTGGCAGTGCCCCCCGTGGCTATGTCCTGGGCTTGGCAGGTTTGCTTCTGGCATGGGTCTTGCAGAGAGATCATCGGATAAATCGATGCACGGATCGATGCTCAGGTTCTCACTTTATCTTTATTTGTGATGGCAAGGAAACGGGCTTATCCATTCATTTCATATGAAATGGGTAAGGAAGAAGTAGGACACCCTGGGGGTGTATGCGTGAATTAGAAGCGCATTCGTATTTTCCAGGCAGTGCTCTCAGTGACCTCATTTCCCTGCACTAGGCTCCCCTGCCAACGTCCCACTGCTTGTGAAATCCAGCACCCTGAAGTCCAAGCTTCCAGCACAGAAGCCTTTGGAGGACACATGCCAAGCGCAGTCCAAACCTTTTCTAGAAGTACAGGCGTTCCTGACAGCATGCATTGTACACTGACACAGACCTGTTGTATTTATTTATTATTAGAATTTTTTTCTGTGTTTAATGGATTTTGATTTTCCACTGCCATGCATTGTCTGCTCACATATCGAAGTTTTGATCTGGGTGCTGGGAAGTATGTGGCTGCATTTGTTTATTCTTGTGTCTTGGGGTCTGGCCCACAGCAGGGAGTGTAGTGTCTGTCTCTTCCAAAGTTGCCAGGTCACCTGTCTTGCATCTTGGCTCCTCAAGGCCTGGCCCTGTCTGCCTGCCTATAATATTTCTATCTAATTCAGCTGCCTACACCCTTCCCCCCTCTGCAGAAGTAACCCAAGCTACTGTGAGGAAAGCGTAGGTGATGACCACTCGGGCTGCTTCAGCCTGACAGGTGTTAGAGTTGTGAGCCGGCTGTCAAAGATACTCTCCGGAGGTTTTGTCTAGCAGCCCTCAATAGACACCAGGCATGTTTATCTCGGGTGGGTGGGATAGCTTTAAATCTGGAGGAGACAAAGCCAAAGAAAGAGGGACCCAACACAGAGCCTCCCTTAACCTAGTATGACCCATTTGTGAAAACAGACAAATATTTAACTTATCCGAAGGATGATGACAATCAATAACACTAAAAAGATTAGCCCAAAATCTGTGTGGAGCAAATTCATATTACCAAATAAAATCTGAATATCATTTTGGATTGATCTGAGGCATTTGGGGCATCATATACCTTTGTTGGATAAGTTGACCCAGATCTGAAAGAAGTTATCATAGCTCAGACCCCTTTCGAGGCCACCAGTAGGCCTGCCACCATTTAAATGGGATGTGAAAATAATCAAGTGGCTGTTTTTAGATTAAACTCCAAACCACTTTATATGCTTGTAAAATAACAAACCTTTTCTACATTAATTTAATTTAGGGCTGCAAAATGGGCAGCGAGCCTTATTAGGATCATGAGAATTTTAAGGAATCTTTTGAAATATTCCCATTATTGTAAATTGTAGGAAATATGATTTTTTAAAACAGCCCTTTAATCACTCATAAGGAAAATGAAACAGCTTTTTATTCGGTGTCAATTATAAAGAAGAGTGAGAACTGCTCTATCTCTTGCTTTTCTGTCCAGCTCTGGTTGTGGCAAAATAGCCCTCTGTCTCCCTTCTGGTCAACAATCTAGAACCTTTGTTCCTGAATACCTGTAGCTACCACACTTAGATGTGAAAAACCCTTTAAAATGCTTTTCCTTTTAAATAATTAATTCCTATTTTTAACCCAGTAGATCCTTTTTTGTTTTTTTTTCCTCAAAGAAAGAATGAAAAATTGTGCAATATGAGAGACCAGAGTGAAATGAACCATGTTTTGAGTCCATTGAGCCAGGCTTGATGACACCAGGACAACCCTGGAGACCTTCTGCACCAGTGCTCTGCCTCTCACTGAAGCTTTTGCTCCTTCACCTCAGAGCCGAGTGAGCGGCTCTCAGAAGCTAGACTGTCTTGGCAGCAGGAATGGGCTCCTTCAGCAACCCTCCCCCTCCCCGAGTGACATGGGGCGATTGCCCCTTAATCATGGCCACTGTATGCAGCCCATGGGTGAACCAGCTGTCGTTTTTCCACTGATTGCTGGAAGTCCCGATTTTGCCCAGATTGCAAGTGCAGGCACTGCTTGGAGGCAAATGAAATCTCAATGCCAGCAGCACGCATAGCGAGCACCAAGCCCAGGAAGTACCACAGCCATGACCTCCTGCTCAGCCCCACATCCTGTGACTGTAGTTGGTGGCATGCACCAACCACTACAGCTAGACAGGTGACATGGACCTGCAGGTGGCTGGGAAATCGCATCGGGGTCCACCTATGACCAGAGCATGGGGCTCTCCCTGAACCCAGTTTACACCCTTCACCTCACTGTGGAGCCAAGAAAACAATGACCATTTTTATAAACATCTGTAGACATCTGTGGTTCTTGGGATTCTGTTTGCCCCATTTTTAAGCCAATATAACTTTCTCCTTTTTGGCTTCTTTCAATCCTATTTCTCTCTTTAAGCTTGTTTGTCTCTCTGGCTCTAGAGAACCCCTTTCAGGCGTTAATGAGCCTCCATCCCAGCTTTACACCTGGTTTTGGAATACCATCTGTACATCTGTGCTGAGTACAGGCTCTAAGCAATTCGCTTGCCTCACAGGAGGCCAAAGGAGATTTGTCAGAGGACAGATTAAGAAGGCACAATGCCGAGTATGTTCCACAAATTTTCCTCAATGTCTTATTTACATGAAAGACAAAGGTACCCATGCTCTCAGTGTCAGGCCACCATGAGCCACTTTATTGGTCTCTCACACTCTTCAGAATGCACCTCTTTTCTGCCTCCCAGGAAGGCACGCTCTTGCTATCTTCCTTGTGTCTTCTCCCCTTCATTGTTGGGGACACCAAGAACCTGTAAAGAAGCCCCTAGGCACTTTCCATCTGGTAACATGCACCTGGGTCACAATTGTCTCTTAAAGGTGCCATGCGTCCTCTTCTGACAGTGAGGAGGGGGCATCTCAGTATCCTGAGCGCTCTACCTGTCTTGCTGCACCCCTCCACCGATGACTGAAAGCTGGACATATACCATTCCTGCAGACTAGAGTCTAAGGAAATAAAATGTAAATCAAGGACTAGGAGCTGAGAAGCCACAGGTCAGCAAGGTACTCTCCTGGGTTGCTGTAGCGGGCCTCGCCTGATTCTTTTTTTGGGATGGAACCTCAACCCTGGTCTATAAAACCTACATTCTCTCACAAGTGATCCCATGTGGTGATTTCAGTCTATACTTGACTGGCTCCAAGTCAGAATAGCACATGGTAGAGAGAAGCCATTCATGGCGTAGGAAACAGCAAAGAGCAAAGGGAGGGGCGGCAGCTGCAGCCTCTGAAAGACTTCTCTCCCCTTCTTACATTGTAATGAAGATTATGCACCCTAGGCCAGGGGTAGCACTCACACAATCTTCATGCTCTCCTCTCTCACGGGATGAGGATGCTCACAAAGTAAGGATTCTGGCCCCCTGGTGAGTGCTTAGTTAAACCTCTAAGCTTCTCGAGATGACACAGTGTGAACCATTACACCACCTCTCTAGGATGAACTCTTATGGTCACTGAAAAAGCCACGGCTTCTAGGTGAATTTCCTGTTTGCTTCAGGAAATGCTCCCTGGTTTTCACTTTGCAGAACATTTTCGACTATGAGCTTACCACGGTATATCCTTCTCTCCTTTGAAATAGTTGAAGCAACTTCCAGACCTGTATCCCTTTTGAAATAGATCACGCATTTCCCAGGAGTGTCATCCTGAAACATCTGAAGCTCTTTGCTTTAGAATGGGATCATCAGGAAGGGCAGAGCCCTGTCTCTGGCGGGGTGGGCCGCTAGCTGGGATAACCACGCACTTGCATTTCCCTGCCTCTGCTTTCCCCCTGGTCTGTGTACCTCAGCATAGCTTTACAGCATGCAGCCTTCTCTCATGCTGGCTCCTCTTCAGTTTGCAATAGAATATTATTGAGAAACCCTCTCCTTGTGACCTTAGTTGACCTCTGGATTGGTTGGTCTATGACGAACATCTGCCCGAGTGCCAGTTCAAGCGCTGCAAGCAATGACGTTAGAGCTGAGACTGAATAAGACACTGGAGTTAATCAGATCGCTGTGGTCCATTAGTGATGCATCTCTATTCTGTAGGCCTGATCTCATCTCATGTGACTCCCCTGTCACCCAGCGTGGGATATGGAAGCTGATGCTGGAGTCAGGGTCAGTATGCCCCCCAAAGTTGGCTCTGCTCCAGCTTTATGACACCCTGGGAGATGTGTCCAGGGGGAAGGATGTCAGGGAAATCCTGGGGCCTACATGGGAGATGGGTGTTGCCGCTTGGAGTGTTCACATGGGGTAACTCCATAGACACAAATGTGTGCTTTAATGGTGGCTTGTCATGGACAGGAAAGCTTGCAGGAAACCTCCAGGGAGGAGGGGAACAGGGGACTAAGGAGAGATTATTGCTGTCTCATTAGCCAGTTGCTTACTGAGTGTGAAAACCCACTGAAGTTCAAGGATGGCCGCTTATAAGACATGGCAGAAGGGAGAGGAAACTGTTAGGGAGATGGAAGCTCACAGTGTGGTGGAGTCTTCATCGTCACTGCTCAAAGAGCCAATCAGAAATAAGCTATTCGATTGAAGGAATCCTTCTTGCTCTGTCCTTTGAATCAGCACTGCTCACGCGACCAATCAAAGATGTTCTCTTCAGTCCTTCATTTGCATGTGGATTCAAGCAGTCAAAATACTCTTACATATGCTTCAGCTACACATCACAAGAGAACAAAGGAGCTTCCTTATAGGATGGATTATGAAGCCCTGAAGAGACATTTCGATTATCTTCAATGCTTTCTTCACATGAAGGAGAAAAGTCCCCTCTCCTTTATTTCCCGGGCCACTGTGAGCCTTTTCACTGAACGGCTCTCACTCTGCAGAGCACACATCTGTACCGTCTTCCATAAGTGCACACTTCTGCAGCCCTCTCTAGGTGTCATCTGCCATTCATTGTTGGGGACACCGACGAGCACAAAGAAGCCCCTGGAATGAAGACACTATCTCTAGGTCCCGGTTGGTCCCCTAGGGCGCAGCGTGTCCTCTTCAGGCAGTGAGGAGCATCAATCTCACAACCACAAGGGCTCCAGCTGTCTGCTCCGCTCTTCCCCGGATGACTTGAAGTCTGACGTGGACCAGCCCAGGGATCTCCCTGACATATAGTCCGGGGCTGAAGGAACTGGAAAACATAATTCAAGGACTTGCTGGCTTTTGAAAAGCCACAGAACAAGTAGATGCTCTCTTCATTCGGCTCATAGCTTGCCTCCTGTGAGCTACTTTGTGAATGGACCTCCACTCTGGGCTGTACAACCCTCCGTCTCTCACAAATGATCCCATCTCCTCTCTCCTCCACACTGAAAGAATGAAATGCTAGCGTGGTGTCTGAGACCTGCAGGCCACATTTCAGGGATGACCTTTTTACCAGCACTGCCTCGACAAACTCCAGGCTTTCCACTGAATTTACTCCTTGACACATGTGCTTCGGAAGCCCTCACCGAATGGACTCTGTTCCAGGCTATGATATTCAGGTCGTCCTGAGCTTCCTTTTATAGCACAATTTCAAAATGGGCTGAGGCTGGTGAAGCCCTAGTCTGTCCCTTATGATAGGTGAAGCATGAGTCACTTATAACCCAGAGTCCCCTTCCAAAGCACCTAAAACTCATTCAGTGGGAGTAAGATCATCATGGATGCCAGGAGCTCTGGCTCCCGGTATGTGGGAGGATGACTACCTTGTGCACCTCACTGGCCTTTCTTCTGCCCTCACCCTAGTCTCTCTATTTCCTTCATCTTGATTTTAAAGCACCCAGTTTTCTCCTCAGAGTGCAGTTCATGCTGGTTCCTCCTCCATTCGCAATCAAATATTATTTATAAAACCTCTCTTTATCGGTCTAGCCACCCTCAAGGTGGATTCGCCTTTGACATACATCTTCCCAAGGATCAGTTCAAGAACCTAGGATGATCACATTAGAACAGGGACTCAAGAAGACCCTGGAGGTTAACAAGGTCAGTGTGCTCACATGGCGAGTGACCTTCTACGCTGCCTGCTTCGATCGCACGTCACGCGGCCTCTTTCTTATCTTTCACGTGACAGCGGCTTTCTTGGAAATACCCTTCGTGATGCAGCCAGGAACCTACCCTTCAGTGCAGACACCTTCCAGTCATTCGGTGCTGTCCCTTAGACCACAAAGCACAAGACGCTGTCTGCGATGACTCTTTTTGTGTGTTGAGCAGACCGTGTCATTATGCCCGGATGCCTGGTCAGACGGCAACCTGTATACTATCGTAAGAGTATTTTTACCTGTCATTAACATCTGCAAGGGTAGATTGTCTTTCGTGACGTAGGTGGTCTTCACCAAGATTTTGGTGGAAAATGATATAATGGAGTATGACTCAACCCTTGAAAGAAATGAGCCCTTCAGCCAGGAGAAGACCTCAGGGGAAAGACGCATGATCTCCAGTAGGCGCAAGGTGGGGAAGAAAGCAGAGGTACCCAGGGCGATGAAATTATTCCTAATGAAACTGCTCTGATGCGCACATAGCACTGCACAGCTGCGCTAATGCCAGGAATGCTAGAACTGCGAGGATGGGGAGCTGCCTGGGAAGGACAGGCCCAGCAGACCACTGGCACCCAGAAGCTGTCTGCCACATTTTAATGGCATATCTTAGCAGGCTGAATGGAACTGGTCTATAGGGAGAAGATGCCAAGACTACAGTTACTTGGTTGTGGCTATTGTGACTCCAGGAGCGGACATTCCCTGGGGACAACCTGAGAACATGACCAGAGATGGTCCAGGTGAGAAAGCTTGGAAGAAAAGCGCCTTCCTCCGAGCGGTGTCTTACAGCGCCCTCTATAGGCAATGGCCTACCTTGCAGCTGCTGCTCAAGTAATACCAGCACCCAACTCCAGGATTCTAGGCATTCAACAGGAAGTGGATTTAGAGCTGAGAGAAAAGATATTAGCTTGTGACACACCCATGCAGGGTCCTCATTGTAACTTCTGGTTTAAAATGAAAAGGATCCTGAAAAAGTCTCTCTCTCCCTCCCTCTCTCTCTCCCTCTCTCCCTCCCTCCCTCTCTCTCCTGGCTTCACATGGTTTCTGCTTCAAAGAAGGCATATAAAGAAAAAAGTCAAGGATGGTAGCACATAGGCTTGGTCACAAACAGACAGACACAACTAAGTACTTTTGGCTCTGGTACTAAAAAGGAGTTTGTTGCTCCCAATGTCCCTGCCACTCACGATATGGAGATGTGCTTTGTCATGTGGGTGCTGCAGGAGAAACCACCTGTGGCAGGGTCAAGGGCAACACAGAAAGTTGTCGTCTCGGACGGGTGTGAAGGATGTCCAGGGAAATAGAAGCTACACAGTATTATTTGGACAGAGCTGAAACTCTGACACACAGTGGCATGGTCACTCACCGTAGAGTGAAATCTATGTTCTGTTCAGTGTTGGACAATATCTTCTTAAACATTGAAATTCATGCTTCTAGCATACAATGACAAACACAAAAATTTACGTGCTACATTTTCACATCCCCAAAATAGGATGTTATCATGCGAAACATTGTCGTTTCTCACATACCATAGAGCCACAGAGGCCTGACGGTTACTGTGTAAAAACCACAAGACACTAAAATATATATTGGAAAAAATGCCCACATCTCCTTCGACCGTGTGCAGCTTGGGTTTGTGCAAACTTGGATTTGGTGTTGGGCTTAAGCCTAGGGCTTGATGTGCATTGGCTTCATGCTGCACAACTGAGCTCCAGGCTCCTCCCCAGGAAAGCCGTTACGATAAGGAAATTCACTCCAAAGACAGCGATCTAGCCCGCACAGCTGCAGGTGCTCTCGGTCTGTGTGAACTGGAGGCCCGGTATGCATCGCATCGGTAGAGCACTTAATTAGCGTGCTCGAGGCTGTGGGTTCAGGACCACAGCCACAGAAACACAGAAGACAGAGAGAACCACATAAACAGCTGGAACCAATGAACCTGCATAATATGCACACACACACACACACACACACACACACATATATATATATATATATATATATATATATATATATATATATATTCTAAATTTATTCTAATTTTTTTTCTTTTTGAGACAGGGCCTCACTGTGCAGTTCAGGCTGGCCTTGGGCTCACTTTTGTGGCCCAGGCTGGTCTCAAACTCACACCAATCCTCCTGCCTCAGCTTCCCAAGTGCTGGGATTACAGGCGTGCATCATCACACTAGACTTACATTAATTTCTTTTTCTTTCAAAAACAAAAGCAGGCTGTGGAGGTGCTGCCTGAGGCAGAAACAGTAAAAAAAAAAAAAAAACTTGACATTTTGCTCACATCACCCGCATCAGATGCTGCAAACTAAAAGGCAGTTTAGGCCTCTCTCTAATTCACAGGTAGAAGTGAAGATCATCTTGCAGAAGTTCTCTCCCCCTACAGCTTCCGGTACTGGAGATGAGCACTGTTGTGAACGGAGCTGCATGGGGCACCAGGGCAGACTGCCGTGGTGAGAGCTTGGATCCGGGTGAAGAATGACCCGGGGTTTGTCTCTGAGGCGCACCCCCTGTGGACTGTGCTTACCCAGCCGCTCCGTTGTCCTCCAAAGAGAGGAGAATCTGTTCATCCAAATGCACAAATGTGCTCTATGTTTTCACACCCTCAAAACGTCTGACGATGAGCAAAGAGAAGGCTCAACGTGGCCCTGCGGGCTTTTCCTTCCTGCCGCTTGACAGCCCTGGGAATGGGGACAGCATGGATGACAGACTTTAAAGTTCCTCACCTCTCTGCAGTGGTGCTTGGGTTTAATAAATGAATGCTCTGAATTTTTGCTGTGTTTGTTATTCCTTTTTGTCTTTTTGAGACAGGGTCTCGCTATGCAGTTGAGGCTGGTCCTGAGCTCACTTTTGTAGCCCAGGCTGGTCTCGAACTCGCACCAATCCTCCTGCCTCAGCCTCCCGAGTGCTAGGATTACAGGCGTGCGCCACCACGCCCGGCTGTTATTCATTTATTTATTTATTTATTTATTATGTATGTATGTATGTATTGGTTGGCTCAGACTGCCTTAAGACCAGGTCTCGTGCTTCATGTGGAGGAGGGCATCCAACCATGGTCCCTGGCACCTGCGGGACTTTGCCAACGCATGTGCTTTAATCAACGGAGCTACCCGGCAATCCGCCCGGTTATGTTTTGTTTAAAATTGGCTACAAACTCTTCAGCTTACTCTGAAGGAAGCTCCTCACATTTCCGTATGGAAAGCTCTTGGTTGTTTATAATCATAAAAAGCAAAGTTGGCAACAAGGAGATATTCCAAGCTCCCCACAGAAGGGCTTCCCTGCAGAAACATGGCAGGAAACAAACAAGCAAAACACTGTGAGTTTAATGGAATGCAGGACTGAAGTCTGTGATTCTTTTTCTTTCTCCTGTTTTAATTTAGCCCTGTTCCCTCCCTTCCGTTCACTCTCCAAAGTCTCCTTTGCTCCCCTTTCCATCTGATCTATCTTTTGCAACTTTCCAGTACCTATTATCCAGTTGGGTCCTCGTTTACCCCACTGGTTCTCCACATCAGAGAAACGATGCAGTATTTAAACCTGTGTGGCTAGTTTATTTCACTTAAAAATATGGGCTGGAGTCACCTCTAATTGTGTACAAATGTGCCCAATGTACCCTTCCTTGTGCGGAGAGGCACTCTATTAAACAGGCACTTTCCTTCCCACAGCCAGTCTTCCCTTGCCTGGGTCTGCGCCGTTTCCAACACTTACCTGTTAGAAATTGCGCTGCGGCGAAGGTGGACGTGCAGGTCTAACACGATGCCTTTAGCTCTTTTGAGAAGACACCTAGAAGGAAATTGCTGGCTCAAGTGGAACCTCTAGTTTTCATTTTTCAGGAGTCTCTACGGTGATTTCCATATTGGTTGTATTAATTTACACTGTGATAAAGAGTAAAAAGGGTTCCTTTTGTGCCACAGCTCACCGAGTATTGCTGCCTTTGATTTCTTGATGACAGCCATTCTTTCTGGGGTGACATCCAATCTCTCTCTCTCTCTCTTTTTTTTTTTTTTTTTTTTTTTTTTTTTTTTTTTTTTTTTTTTTTTTGTCTTTTTGAGACAGGGTCTCGCAGTTCAGGCTGGCCTTGAGCTCACTTTTGTAACCCTGGCTGATCTCGAACTCGCACTGATATCCTGTCTCAGCCTCCCAAGTGCTGGGATTACAGGTGTGTCCCACCCCGCCTGGCTCAGTCTACACAATTAAGAGGCCAAATTTCGGACTTGGAGGTTAAGTTTGGCACTGTGGTTATTTCTGAGCTAATTCAATACTCTAGATCTTAGTCTTTCCTCCGAGGAATACCTGGTAATTTTTCTCATTTCTGTGTGTTGTCTGCTCACTCTCGTGGTAGTTCTTTTGCTATGCAGAAGCTTTTTAAGATGATGAGACTCAAATTGTTGATTTCTTGTGATATTTCCTATGTGGTCAGGGTTTTGTTCATGAAGTCTTTGCCTACCCCTATATTTTCAAGTTTTACCTATTGTATCTTCAAGTTTATTAAGTGTTTCTCTTTGAAACTGACATCTCTCGTCTGTTTGGATCTCACTTTAGGCACGGTGGGAGATGTAGGTGGAGGCGTAAGCAACAGGGCGCTCCTGCTGCCCATCAGACTGGTTGGAGAGGCTGATTGGGCCCTCTCCGGTGGTTCCATGGTGACCAACATGTGATGTAGCGGAGGACTAGCACTCTCCTTGGCTAAGTCATGCCTAAGGCCGCAGAAGGGGTGCAGCCGGGAAGGCATCAGAATGGTCACTCTCTGAGGCTCACGCACCCTTTCTCAGTTGCGACATCACTCAAGCGTACACAAATGCAGCACAGGGAGACAGATGGGAGCTCATCAGTTCAAACCCACATTGCTGACTGCAGGAACGAGGCCTTTTCCAGAGTTAAAAAGAAACAAAACTGCTCTTGGTGCTGCTGAATTTGCTCCCAACATGTACAGCTTCACTCCCCACTCCTGGCTCAATTCTTACAGCCCGCTGAACTGGCTCCAGCAAGCCTTGGCCTGCATTCAGGCACAGACCCCCTCCTTCCAGAGACATCTGCTTATAGGCCTGTGCTGCTCAGATCTCATCATCCAGGGCCCAGCCAAGGTGACTGCCAACAATACCTATGGACCCCCACATTTTGGCTGAGGAAAAGTGGAGTGTCAGCCCCACAAATGAGATGCACCCTGTCAGCCTGAATGGATAAGACAGAGTGAGCTCTATGTAATTGCAAAAGTCAGGGCCAAAGCTGTGACTCTCCTGTGGAGAATGGAACAGAACTCTGCCTTCCAAAGTGCTTGCTGTGAAAACGTTAGCATCCACAGGCCAACTTGCACGCTGACCTCTCTTTCCTTCCGTGACACACGAACTTAAGCCTGGGAGGAAGCTCCTCTGCACCACACCAGCCAGCCTCCCTCTCTTTAACCCCGCGTTATAAACTGACTCTTCCTCAAGAAACAGCTGCCTGCATCAGGATGAGTCGGATAGCAGTTAGGTTCAAACCCACACGACTGGCCAGGCCAGGCATTCTGGCGTGAGCAGAAGATTTGCTGGGGGCGTCAAGCAGGCTGGCTGTCTAGTGGACCAAGACAGCAGCAAACAAAGGGGAAGGGGTACAGGAGACTTCATAGGATCTTTCAGGCAGGGTAATCATGGGCTAGAACAGCCAGGTAACCCCAGATCGTGAGTTTTGGGGGACAGCTTGAACAGCTGAGGGAGAGCTAATCTTGGCAGGGCTACTTGGTCTATGGGGGACCTCTGATGCTAACAAGGGAGAGTGTCCATGGTTGCTTGTCCAGGTCAAAATCAGGTGGACCTGTTCTGTGATTTGGGGTTTGGCTCTATGTGGGGCCAAGGGGAAGCAAGTTTGGGGGCAGGGCGCCTGGGAAACCAAGAGCGAGAGTGCTTGGGTCAGGGTGCCCAGGAACCTTTGAATCCTGACCTATCAATAGCCACAATCCAGAAGTTCGGGAAACTACCCAGACATCTTTGGGGACAGTCCTAGATTGAAAAGATGACTTTGTCAGCTTGCAAGTTCTCCCATAAGCCCCTTAACTACTGAGGTCCTGAGACAACAGGCCAGCTCTCTGGGAATCCACTACCAGGGGGTTAAGAACAGCCTCACTGCTTTCAAGGAAGCTCTAACAATGGCCAAGCTGCCAGCACCTTTTCTGAGAGGGTTTTCTGTTCCTTCCAGCTCTGACACAATCCTCCAACAAACAGTAAAGACTGTCAAAGTGCTAAAATATAGCGTCCTCCCTACAATGCCAACTCAGGATCTCTGCGCTGCCAGTGCCACAGCCATTGTCCCCCATATGTTTCCTCAGTCTTCTGCAGCTCGCAGGCTGCTGGTACACCTGCCTACACCTAAGACTGCTAGCTTCAGCCTTTGATAGCTTCCTCCCAGCCAGCACCTCTTCACAACCAACCTGAACCCAACTTGTCAGAAGTTTAAAAATTCATTTGAACTCTTAGGTGAAGCCAGCACAGCTGACATCTCTAGTTGCCTAGAATGGCACTTTCAAGCAGCCCACTGGAAGAAAACAAATGCTCTGTGATGATCTCTGACAGAAACTGGTTGTCAACAATACTCTCCAAATTTCATGGAAGTTTCTGGCTTCTAAAAATTTTGGAAGAAGGTGGTTCAGAGAACAGCCACAGCAGGTGATAAGAAACTTCAGTTCTCTTTAAGGAAGTTAGGGGTAAACAATGTCCCTAGCAAAACCATACACTGATGTACACAGGACGAATCAGATATTGGTCTCAAGAACCTTCAAAAGGTTCAGCATATTGATTATAGCACAATGTAACGCTAAAACTATGTTTGGAATACATGTCACTCTTGTCTTTTTCATATGTACTGCTCCTGGTGTAAACTCAGTTACTGT
This sequence comes from Myocastor coypus, assembly GCA_004027025.1. NCBI lineage: Eukaryota > Metazoa > Chordata > Mammalia > Rodentia > Myocastoridae > Myocastor > Myocastor coypus. The sequence continues at coordinate 33,849 of PVJA010022142.1, forward strand.
CATTCTCTCAAGAGTAGTACTTGAAAATAAGAGACTGGGCCAAAAACCATATTCTTGACAGGCCACAGTTTTGTATTTCCTTGAATTTCCAAATATCTGTGTCAAAATGTGTAACTGCTTATATCACATTGTATGGAAAGTTATTAGAATATCAATGATGGCCAGAAAATATCATTTCCAAGCTAAGTCAAAGATATTTGATACTCAGAAAGCCAGTGATGATAAACTCAAGTACCTATGTTATAGAGTAATAGTATCACAAAGCTTTTCTGCTGGAGGGTTAAGAATGTAAGTTAATAGACCAAAAATTGGAGAAAAAGAAGGGCTATAAGGATAGCCAATATTTTGGCCCTAGCCCTGCAAGGTCAATAGGGACTCAGGATATAAGAGAATCTGTGCTGTAATATCCTATAACTCAGAGGTGTCCCAAATTTCCTGGTCAAGGAGATTATGGGACCTCAGAGGAAAGGGATGAATGAACTGTAGTGTGTCTAAGGAGAGTCACCCAGAGAAAAACATTCTCTCAGGCTTTTACAAAAAGCAAAATGACCAAGCAATGGCCGTGACTCGTCCTGAAGGCTGACACTAACAACAGTTCTACAAAGTACTGCCCCCAAACTTAATCCTGAGGGAATTTGACCCTGGAAGATACAAAAAAAAAAAAAAAAGAATGTTTTTTTAATACAGGTCTTGCTTCGACTTGCCCTTGACCACCCAGCAAGAAAAAAAAAAAATGCTTAATTACAATGCATGAAACGCAGGGTTAGATTGGTGAGATGAGCTTTAGGAGGCTTAGATTCAACAGCCTCCAACATCACAAGCTTCACTGGTGGCCCACTGCAATTGCAGAACATTTGACTGTGTATGTATCTGCTTCCTCTTAGTCCAAAGAGAAGTATATTCTTTTCTTTTTTTTTTTTTTTTTT